>BMAC01000624.1:455455-494040 GCA_014905375.1 Phtheirospermum japonicum | reverse complement strand
CTTTTTCCAGTTTTGTGCTCGGATTATTGTAACTATTCCAACAATCGCAAGACGAAATATTTTTTTTGTAATTTTATTATTTGTAATCCCTAACTGGAAAAGGATGTCAACCTCAAGCACTCCGACGAGCGACGCTATTCCGGCCATCACCTCCACTATTTCGGCGACGACCACTGCCCCTGCAGTCACGAACACCTCGACAATTGGCATGTCTACGCCAATCTTGAACACCACTCAGGATGAGATCATTCTCAACCCAGGAACGCTCGATTTTTTACTCGAGACACTGACGAAGCGCATGGCGCAGTCGAACTCATCCACAGTTTCGGCTGTTGGAAACGATCCCTTTTGGGATAGGGACTTCGGTCCAAACGATGCCAGCTCCGCTGTGACCCATCCCATTGGGATGACGGGAACTTCGGTTCCGAGTTTGTTTGCAACTGCTCCCCAAACAGATTCAACTGTTTTGAATACCCATTCAACGGGTTCGGTGGGGACTTTTGTACCAACGATGAACGCACCGGTGCACTCCTCTCGGATCATGCCCGCGGCGGAGAAGCCTCCAAAATTCAATGGGGAAGGTTTCAAGAGGTGGCAACAAAAGATGCTGTTCTACCTCACGATGCTTGGTTTCGCCAACTTCGTGAAGAAAGATTGAACGTAGTGTCGGGCTTTAACCATAAAATCCATTTTGGATCATAGAGTCTATAGATAATCCGTTCTATGTAATGAGATCGCATGAGATTGTCAAAACCATAATGAGGTCGTGAAAACCGTAATGAGGTCGTTGAGACCATAATGAAGTCGCAGAGACCGTAATGAGGTCGTTGAGACCATAAACCCATAAAACCAAAATCTTTATTATTTATTATAAATAGATATCCCCCCTGAGGGTACATGAATCACAAATAGGTATCCGCCCCTGAGGGTACATGAATCAAGAATAGGTATCCGCCCCTGAAGGTACATGAATCACAAATAGGTATCCGCCCCTAAGGGTACATGAATCACAAATCAAGAAAATATAAAACCCTCTCTTTTGAGAGATTTAAACGGGCGTACCTGATACATAGTCATATCGATGCCATGGGAGAACTTACCTCTCCTCGAATATCCAACTGCGTGACCTTTTTATTTTCAGGTAGCATAATTCCACGATCACCTTTTTGTGAATGTCTGGACGCGCGACCTTTTTATTTTCAGGTAGCATAATTCCACGATCACCTTTTTGTAAATGTTTGGACGCGCGGCCTGGTATATTGCCTTAAATATTGGCGACCTCTTCACATTGAGTTGAACATCTCCGAGTTACATGTTGGGCAACTCATAAATTAACCCTATAAAACTAAAGTTAATACGAACTAAATAAGTAGTCATACACTCAATTTATTAGTATACGATCATAAAAATAATCGATAAGTAGGATGCTAACATCGCAACCCTTACTTACACTCATAAATATTAAATTAATCTTGTGGGTCCAATTAGTCCTCCATGAACCTGTACATTAAAACTCATATAATTACTTCAGTCTGTGAGGCGAGCTGGAGGTAGGCCAATTTTCAAAACCATTTTTATAAAAAGTATAATTTGTCCTCCTCACATCAATACAAAACCATATACCATATTAATCCAATTAAACCATATTAGAATATATCCATATTTTCCAGAGAGCTTAAGAAATCAAATAAGCCACGAATATGTTAATCAGACATATCCACGTAGATTCATGATCAACCAAGTAAAAGAATGTATTAATCAAACATATTCGCAAGCACTTAACCTAAACAATGAAGCACATGTTAATCAAGCATATTCATTGAAAATCAAATATTGCCCTGTCCCATAACCATATCACCATTAAGCCATATAGGATCAAATAAAACTGACGTGAGAATTTTCATCACATATACCAACTTTGAAGATTTAACTGTTTTAATTGGTAACGAATTAGAGAACAAACTATATATCATTGGAAAGCCCTACGATTTTAGTTTCTAATACAAATATCGGATCTCAAAAAGGATAATCCAAGAGTGAGTTATTACCATTTGACTGAAGTGTGGCAGTGTAGTGGTTTCATACGGGAATTTGGAAGGATGAGCAACTCTTGGTGTGTTTTCATGAATCTACTCATTCAGGCATCTTGGGAGTTGATAAGCACTTAATCCTTAGTGAAGACTCATCTTGTTTATTAAAAATATATGCGTATCCCCATAATTATATAAAATTAAATAAGTCCCTTCATTCAAGAATTAAACCACATAGGATCAAATAAACCATACGCATATCCTCATAAAATCAATTCAATAAGCAAGTCCGCCATATGTCAACCAAATAAATCAAACAAACCATACCACCCCCATTTAAACACACCAAACCATCATAACTTATACCTATTACTGACGTACATGACCCCAATTTGCATATTTTTGATTTTACAATAAAAGAAAATAAATACTTATCTTGATTTTTGGTGATTTTATTGCATTTGGTTGACACGCGACCTTATCGCCTTAAATTTAGAGAAACAAAATAAATCAACCTTGAATATTTGGACACGCGATCTCATCGCGTTTGTTTGAATTAACCATTCCAGGGTTAAATTCCAGGCAACACATAGAGTAACCCTGCAAAACCAAAATTAATACGAACTAAACAGGTAAACCTGCCCTCAACCCGTTTAGTACAATCATAAAAATAATCGATAAGTAAGATACGAGCATCGCAATCCTTACTCGAGCCCATAGACCTGCACTCAATCTGTTAGTATACGATCATAAAAATAATCTATAAGTAAGATGCGAGCATCGCAACCCTTATTCACGCCTACAGACCTTCAAACTCGATATCCACCGATCGGATTTAACCACTATATATCTTTATTATTATATCCAAAATCCAGTTTCATCCAACGGTTAGATTGTGCGTAATTTAATTTTTGAAAGAAACTAGACATATAATTTTGGGAAACAGGATCAGCTCTGTTCAAAATTCGTTATAGGATTTTTCCGAAATCATATTCAAATCTCCACCGTTCAGATTAATATTGTATATGTTTTTAATATTATATCAAAATTCTGGCTTGATCCAACGGTTTTATTGTGAAAATCGTATTATGAAAATTGCTGCACAGAATTTCCTGAAAGTAGAATTTGCTTTGTTCAAAAATTTATATATATTTTCTCGCATCTCAGAATCTAATCTTCACCGTTCGAAACGTAATTCAATAGATCCTTGAGGCTTTATAGAAGTTTTAACGTGATCTAACGGTTGAAACGTAAGAAAATGATTTTTCAAATTTATAGTGCAGTTAGATTCTAGACCTATGAAAATTGTGTATTCTCACGTCTTTTGCTCAAGAACTCGATGTCCTGCTTTCCCACGGACGGCGCCACTTGATGTGACCAAAAGTATTGATGCCTCAAGAATATGGGGTACTCACCTGAAATACAAAGTCAGCGACCTAAATAGCTTCAATTAACGTCACAGCGGCCTGATTGGTCTCCAAGAGCCTCCTGGCGACCTGATCAATCCTGCAAAATAGAACCCAAGCCAAGGCGGTGGACGGCCCCCGCGTAGGCCCTCCGATGCTTAAGTTAGCGAGTGCGGAAGATATTCGAGAGCTCAAAACGTGTGATCAAATCAACTTAGAGAAAAGAACGAGGCATGAGTCCTCTTTAAACCATAATTTGCCGGTACCCCACAAGACAACCCATATTAGCCAGTTCAGGCCTAAAAACCATGAGGCCCAACACTCAACGCCGAGCTGGTATAATGAGACCCATACCATAGGAGCTCACCTCTCCTAAGGAACAGCTCCTAAAGGAGAGGTCACCATAAATCCACAAATCCATAAATCCATAATAATTATAGAGAGAGAGAGGGTCGGAGAGAGATTAATATTAGCTCCATGACAGAGAGAGCATGAGATCAATTATGAGAGTTATGAGAGAGAGATGTTAAGTTTGAGAAATAAGGGCCTGAACTCCCTATTTATAAGATTATTGAGACTTATCCACCAAGCAATAGGATTCCTTCATAAGGTAGGTGGGACTAAATCTCCTAATTATACCCAATCTCCATAATCAGGAAATATTCTCATATTAAGATTCTTACTTTTTATAATTCCATAATAACCATAAAATCATATTACCGTATACACCAGGACCTAGAACCTTCCATCCTTTCGTTACTTTCTTACCATATATAACCAAGCCAACATTTTGTGCCATATCAATATGGTTATGGGGCCTCGGTAGGCCCGTAACATGGTTAATAAAGTTTTATGATTATTATGAAATTATGGAAATAAAGAATCATTTTATGAGAATATTTGCTAATTATGTAGATTGAGTATAATTAGGAGATTTAATCACACATCTTGAAAATGAATCATATTAATTGGTGGACAAGTCTAAATAATCTTATAAATATGAGATTTAGGCCCTCATTTCATAACGTTAATTATAATGGATCATGGAGCTCATGGATTTTATGGAGAATTATTCTCCTTTTTAATATTTATATGGTTACTGACTTAAGCATCGGAAGGCCTACGTCGGAGTTGTCCGGCTTGGGATTTGTGCAGGTCGTTCGTGGTCGAGAAGTCAATTCAAGGCGATCCGACCTCTTTCTTGGTAAGACAACTTTTTAGCTACATCAAGTGGCACCGTCCGTGGGAATACGAGGGACATCGAGTCTTGGGCGAAAGACGTGAGAATACGCAATTTAATTGAATAAGGTACACTCGTTTAAATCACATAAAAGGGAAGATTCTTGGTCTTTTTTGTCGGTTTGAACTTAGGGGATGTGGTTTAATATGGTTTATTTGATTTAAAATGATATAACTGGTTTATTTAATTTATATGGGGTGATTTGGTATGGTTTATCCGATTTATATGGTTTGGTATTGTATATGGTTTACTTGGCTTAAACATGATTTATATAGGTTTATTTGATTTATGAATATATATTTTATTTGGTTATATGGATATTTGGTATATCTAATATGGTTTATTTGGTTATTTGGGTTTAATATTCTGGTTATTTGGTATATTTAACATGGTTTGTTTGGTTAATATGGTTTAATTGATTGACTTAGTTTGGTTTATTTATTTAGCTTAAACATGGGGCTAGTTAGTTTATTTGATCTGTATGGTTTATTTGTCATATTATGGTTTGTATTTTTTTATGTAATTTATTTGTTTTGTTTGGTTTGTTTGGTTTGATATGGTTCATTTGGTATGGTTTATTTGATTTATTTGGTTTAATATGTCTTATATGGTTAGATGATTTTTTTTGGTTTAATATGGTTTACTTGATATAGTTCATTTGGTTCGGTCTAATAAATTATGGTCTGGTCGCAAGTTTGACTTAGGTTGTATTAGTGGATTGTATGGTTTGTAGTATGGCCCGAAACTTGTTTAGGTTGGAGATAGTATGGTTTTATGGCTTTATGATTATGGGTTGACGCTTGTTTAGGTCGGCGATGGTTTGTATATATATGGTTTTATGGTTATGGAATGGGATGATACTTTTATTAGGTCATGGTTTATATGGAATGGGCTGACGCATTTATTAGGTCGGTGATAGTTTATATGGAACGGGCTGACGCTTTTATTAGGTCGATGGTTTATATACAATGGGCTGGCGCTTTTCATTAGATCGGCGATGGTTTATATGAAATGGGATGACACTCTTATTAGGTCGGCGATGGTTTATATGGAATGGGTTGAAGCTTTTATTAGGTGTGCGATGATTTATATGAATGGGCTGACGCTTTTATTAGGTCGGCGATGGTTTATATGAAATGGGCTGACGCTTTTATTAGTTCGGCGATGAATTATATGGAATGAATTGATACTTTTATTAGGTTGATGATGGTTTATGGATGCAATAACTTTTTGGTCGACCTATTTTAGGTCGGGTAAATGGTTTATGATTTGTGGTCTGTGACCAACCTGTTTTAGGTCGAATAATTAGTTTGTGTGTATGATGTGATTTATTTGGTTAAAATAGTTTATTTGGTTTGTTTTCACTTGGTTTTTATGGATTGATATGGTGTGATTTAGTGTGGTTTAATATGGTTTATATGTTTGGTTTAATATATTTTATTGGGTTTAATATGGTTTACCTATATGTTGGCTTATTTTACTTCAATGGTTGTGGGTTTGACCGACTTGTTTTAGGTCGATGATTGATCTATGGTTACATGATCCAAATATGTGTATTTTTATAAATAGGCGGTTTATGGTTAGCGTATGTAATAACTTTTTGGCCGAGATACTTTAGGTCGGCTAAATAGTCTTTTGGCTAAACTATTTTCGATCAGCTAAATGGTTATGGTTTTATGGTTTTTATGATTTCATGGGCTGACGCTTATTTAGGTCGGTGATAATTTTATGGTTC
Organism: Phtheirospermum japonicum; assembly: GCA_014905375.1. Classification (NCBI taxonomy): domain Eukaryota; kingdom Viridiplantae; phylum Streptophyta; class Magnoliopsida; order Lamiales; family Orobanchaceae; genus Phtheirospermum; species Phtheirospermum japonicum. The sequence continues at coordinate 487,629 of BMAC01000624.1, read as the reverse complement.
TTGTGGTTGTGGGTCGACGGTCGTTTAGGTCAATGATGTCTTTAAGGTTTATGATTTTATGGGTTTCTGTGCTTTTATGGTTAGCAAAGGCTCGTCGGTATTAATGGTTATGGAACGAAACTTAATTAATAAATTATGGGAAATAGTCTTATAATTTTATATGGATGAAATGGTTTATGGTATTATGGTTCTCATGGTTATGAGCCGACACTTGTGTAGGTCGGAGATATTATATAGTTATACTGATATGGTTTAGAATATGGGGGGCTGACTATTTTATATGGTCTAGTTGTTGTAGTTATATGTTTTATTCGGATTATATGGGTTAGTTGTAGGTTGGTATGGTTTATTTGATTTGATTTTGTTTTATATAATTTGGTTGGTTTCTGAGGCTATAGTCGGTGCTTAGGTCGAAGAGGTAGATTAGGGTTTAAGGATAAAGCTATGGGTATAGATAGCTTGACCTATTTTAGATCGGAAAAATGATTTTTTGGTCGACCTGTTTTAGGTCGGATAAATGATGTTTGGGCCGAATATTTTGGGTCGGATAAATGATATGTGGGTATTGTTATTGTTAAAATATGGTTTCAAGAATACGTAATTTTTTGTAATGTGTGAATTGCTGAAAGTAGGAGTATAAAGGTAATCACGTTCTGTTTGCAGAAACCTTTATTTTTATATTTTACTTGATTTCGTACTTCAATCAGCCAGAATATGGAGGATTAGCTGATACGACATCGAATATCAGTAATAAGAAAACTGATAAATAGGTCGCTAATACGGTAAAATATGGTTATGGGGCCCCGACAAATCGGTAACATGGTAAATACAAGATTTTATGGTTATTATCAAATTATGGAAAGAAAGAATCATGTTATGAGAGTATTTCCTAATTATGTAGATTGATTATAATTAGAAGATTTAATCCCATCTTGAAAATGAATCATATTAGTTGGTGGACAAGTGTAAATAATCTTATAAATAGTGGTTTTAGGCCCTTATTTCATAATTTTAATTATAATTAATCATGGAGTACATGGATTTTATGGGGAATTATTCTCCCTTTTTATACAACTTATATGGTTACTGACTTAAGTATCGGATGGTCTACGTCGGGGCTACCCGGTTTGGGCTTTGTGCAGGTCGTTCGTGGTTGAGAGAGCAATTCGAGGCGATCCGACCTCTTTCTTGGCAAGCCAATTTTTTGATTACATCAGGACCTTGAATCGAACTGATCCGGTGGAGAGTTGATTATGGTTCCAATTTTTGACAGTTTTCGATTCGGTTTAAAATCGTTCGGTTTTTTCTAACCAACATTTTTTTTTATTTTTTTGTATATTCATTTTTTAAAACCAAAGAATGAAAAAACGAGTTAAAAAAAAGGGAAAACTTAGATAATATTTGAAGAATTAAGTTTTAAAAATTATTTTTTTTATAAAGACTTGATTTTAATTCTAATATTAAAAATTAAAATTCAAAATCTTAATTTTTAATATTGTAATAAACTTGCCTACGTATTCTCATAAAGGAATCAAAGTTCACGTAGTTTGATTTTTGTTTTTCAAAAAAGAGTACCAAAAAATATTTTCTTGTAAAAAAGGACTTGGTTTTAATTTTAATATTAGAAATTCAAATTCAGAATTTTAACTTTTAATATTGAAATTAATTTGCATGCGTATCCTCATAGAGGTATCAAAACTCACGTAGTTCGGATTTTCTTAATTGAGTTTTAAAATTATTTTTTTAAATAATGACTTGATATTAATTCTAACATTAGAAATTAAAATTCAACATTTTAATTTTTAGTATTGGAAGTAACTCAACCTCATAGGGGAATCAAAGTTCATGGAGTTTTTACTTACCTACGTGGATAGTGGAGTAAGTTCGGCTTCGTTCATTCGTTGCTAGCATTGCTTCTCGAGTTAAAATAATAATATTAATAATTATTATTATTATACCAAACTTCAGGGCTTATTTTATAATTTGTCAAATGAATAGGTTAATAGATCAAGCCTTTTGAAGTTTTTTTTTGTAAGTACATCTAATGTCAGGTTTATTTTTGTAATTATTCTTTAGCGTTGTTTTTTTTCTTTTGTAAATACACCAAATTTCAGTACTTGTATTTATAATTATTCCTTTAGATAATTAAAATTGCTCTGGATGTACAATTCTATTTCGGTAGTAATATTCCATTTCAGTTGGAAGATGATGGGGCCACTACTAACCAAAGTGACGATTTCCATACTCCGAGGAAAAGCTCGAACGAACTTTAAACAATAGGATCTCATCCGGGATATCCATCTTATTCTTTTTTCAAGGATTTCATAATTGGACACTAAACCCATTTCGTATGATGGGAGTTGCCGGTGTATTGGGTTTTTCTTTTTAAGTACACCAAACCTCAGAGTTTTTCTTTTAATTAGTCTTCTAAATAGGTTAATAAACCAAATCTACTTATAAGATTATGTTTATTAATAATTCCGGGAATGGAAGATTCTTGGTGCATACAGACAAACCAATGATTTCACGTAAAGAGGGAAGGTAAAAAATGTTGGACCATTGATGCTAGACAAGATACATCTCTTCTATTGAGGGAGAGAAATTGTAACAATATAAAACCTGATTAATTGAGTGCTCAAATGGCCTCTACTTCATTCCACTATTTATATAAGTGTGCGGTGATACAAAAATGGAAAGAATTATTACGATTCCGTAACGGTCGTATCGTAATCACAACGGTCGCAATGGAATCATTACAGTCGTATCTACATATTAAATACAAAGATTTATATGTTCTCTAACACTCCCCCATAATCGAAGCGGGAGCTTGACGGATGTAAAGACTAGACTGAAAGTCCAAAAATAGAGGAGATGAAAGCCCTTTAGTAAAGATGTCGGCATACTGATGAGTCGAAGGCACATGAAGAACTTGTACTTGTCCAAGAGCTACCTTCTCACGCACGAAGTGGAGGCCAATCTCGACATGCTTGGTGCGCTGATGTTGCACCGGATTAGACGAGAGGTAAACGGCGGAGACGTTGTCACAGTAGACAAGGATAGATCGCTGAAGAGGAACATGTAGTTCACAGAGTAAGTTACATAACCAACAGGTCTCGGCAACGACATTGGCTACACCTCGGTACTTGGCTTCTGCGCTGGAAAGTGAGATAGTGGGTTGACGTTTGGATGGCCATGATATCAAATTGTCACCAAGATAAACACAGTACCCGAATGTGTAGCGACGAGTATCAGGACACCCGGCCCATTCAGCGTCAGAATAAGCAGTGAGAGCGAAGACGAAGGACGGCTGGAGCTGAAGGCGAGATCAAGTGTGTCGTGGATGTACCGGATAATTCGTTTGAGAGCTTGGAAGTGTGGCTCTCACGGATCATGCATGAAAAGTGAAATTTGTTGAACGGCGTAAGCAATGTTTGGTCGTGTGAAAGTGAGATACTGAAGTGCACCGGCAAGGCTACGGTAAGTAGATGGATCAGAGATCGGAAGACCCACCCTAGTGAGCTTGGACTTGGTGTCAACAGGGGTGACGACTGGTTTGCAAGTCGACATCCTGGTGCGATCAATAATCTCCTTGGCATATTTCTATTGAGATAAAAATAAATCGGATTGATTTTTGAATACTAAGACACCAAGGAAATAGCTTAACAGCCTGATATCGGTCATGGCAAATTCTTTTCCTAGCATGAGATTAAGCCGTCGAAAAAGGGTGTAGTGGATGCGGTGAGGATTATGTCGTCAACATATAAATGCAAGATTGCGGTCTCGCCCTGGGAGCTGTAGATGAACAATAGTGGTCACTCTGACTTCCACTGAACCTATTCCTGTAAATATACAAGGCAAACTCCCGTGGGTCCTATTTCAAGCCGTAGAGAGACTTACGAAGTAGACAAACATGATTAGGTTGGTTGTCATAGAAACCCGGAGGCTGATGCATATATACCGTTTCTGGGAGAGAACCGTGTAGGAAAGCATTCTTGACATCAAACTGGTGAATAGGCCAAGACCATGAGAGAGCTATGCTTAGAACAATGCGGATTGTGTCCGGCTTCACCACAGGACTGAAAGTCTCATCATAGTTGATGCCTTCCTGTTCGGACTTGCTATTAACAACGAGGCGAGCCTTTTGCCTTTCCAACGTGCCATTGGACCTGTACTTATGCTTAAATAACCATATACAATGAATAATGTTAGCATTTGGTGGCCTCGGAACCAAGTCCCAAGTACCATTTTTAATAAGAGCACTAAATTCATCTTTCATGGCGGCTTTCCGGTTAAGGTCCTGCAGGGCACTGAAAGGAGAGGTGGGTAGAGGCGAAATGGCGGGGGATGAGATGAAAAGATTGTAGTGAGGGTTGGGTTTAATAATCCCGACTTGATGGCGGGCTGTCATGGAATGACGAGGCTGTGGTGGAGCAGGAGGTGAGGGGACAACGTCGATGCTTTGCGTAGATCGACGGCCTGTCCATGGGCTGGACAGAGAGTCCGTCGACATACGTGTCGATGGGTTTGTCAATCGATGCAGGCTGCTGGGTTGTGTCGACCTGGCGTCGATGCTCGGCATCGATCGACAGACTCCTGGGTAGATTTGGTGGAGAAAGTCAAGGAGGAAAGGCGATGGATCGGACGAGGGGGTCTCTTTGTGGGACTGGGAATCAGGAACTGTATGTGTGGAAAACGGAAAGGCTTTCTCATCAAGCACAACATGGTGAGAGATAATGACTTTGTGAGATCCGAGAATTAACAACGGTAGCCACGGTGGTCGGAAGAAGGACCAAGGTTAAGGCATGGGACCGACCGAGAAGCCAATTTGTGGGGGGTTGTGGCACACGTGTTTGGATAACATAGGCACCCGAAAGTCCGAAAGTGTGAGTATGTGGGTTCCCGATGGTATAGGATGAAAGTGGGTGTGTTGTTTCGTATGCCTTTAGATGGTAGAATATTATGAAGGTAAGTGGCCATATGTAAGGCTTCAACCCAAAAAAGAGGGGGAAGGGAGGCATGTGTGATCAAGGTACGGGTAGTGTCGTTAAGGGTGCGAAGGGCTTTCTCGGCTTTCCAGTTTTGTGGAGAAGTTTGTGGGCAGGCAAAATGAATTATATTCCGTTTTGATCACAAAAGCGACGAAAAGATTGATTATCAGATTCACCACCCATGTCACATTGAAAAGTTTTGATATTGATGCTAAATTGAGTTTTAACCATAGCATGAAAAATCATGAATTTAGTGTAGGTTTCAGATTTGTGTTTAATGGGAAGAATCCAAACAAATTAGAGAAATCATCCAAAAACAACAAGTAAAATTTGAAACCACTAATGCTAGCTACCGGGGAAGTCCAAATGTCACTTTGAATAATATCAAAAGGTTTAAAAGTAACAGAAACAGAATGTGAAAATGGTAGTCTCTTATGTTTAGCAATCTGACAAGAAGAGCAAATGGCTGAACGCGAGGCTTTATTAAAATTAAAATACCGGTACTTGAGAATATTGAAGATGTGATCGCTCGAGTGACCTACTCGATCGTGCTAAGGTGAAGGTTGGGAAACGACAAGGGCGGAGTTTGGATATTTGGTGGAGGTGACCGGGTACAGATCCCCAAGGCTATTACATCTCGTTTTGGTTTTCCCCGTTTGGAGGTCCTTCATAGGAAAGCCAACAGAGTTAAATTCCACACTAACATTATTATCAACAGTAAATTCTTGAACAGAGACGAGGTTTTTGACAATGTTGGGAGTGTGTAGGACATTGTGGAGGTGATAGGGTGGGGATGTGTTTAGGTTTGCAGAACCTTTACCAACAACTGGAATCATATTACCATTACCGACATAAACAGGAGATAAAGTGCTCAAATTAAAATAGGTACAAAGGTTACCTGACTCCGCGGTCATATGGGAAGAGGCCCGGTGTCTATGTACCATGTGTCAGAGAGTTGTTGGTGCGACATGGTGCTAAAGGCGTGGGAAGGTTCGGCCGGGTACTGTTGTGGGCTGAAGAATGCCTAGACAGCGGCTAGTGGTGGCCTCGGTGGAGCGTAGGGGCACTGCGTTGGGCCGGTGGGATATGGGTATGGTGGCGGAGTCCACCCCGGCGGCCAGTAATAACCTTGCTGGGGCACGGTGAACCACTGCGGGTGTGCAGTAGTGCCCTGTTGATGGCTCGATTGTGGGATAGCGGCGTCAACTCGGCTTTGTTAGCATTTTTGATGTGGTTGGTGTAGTTGCGGCCGCGCCCACAGCCACAGCTGTTGGAGCTGCGATGGGAGGTGTTGTCGGTGCCTGGGGTCGACGATTTGGTAGCGCTCGATGATGAGCCAGCGGCGATGAGGGCGTGAGTCCCTTCCGATTGGTTAGACCGATGTGATTCTTCCCGTGTGAGCATGCTACGAGAAACCGAGAAGGAGGGCAGCGGCGGCGTCTGACTGATGATTCTTCTGAAGGTGTCATATTATGGAGACAGGCCATTGATGAGTTGGAGGACTAGGCGCTGCTCGCTGACGGCATTCTCGACGTCTCCGAGTTGATCGGCCAATGATTCGAGATGTTGGCAGTAAGCGGAGACGAAGGGAAACGAGGCAAGACGGCCATTGATGAAGCGACTCTCGAGATCAGCGGCGCGGGCGGTGTGATTGTCATGGAAGATGCCCTTGACACATAGCCAAGCCTCTCGAGCGGTGGAGCCGACTTTGATGATGGTAAGGAGAAGGTCCTCACTAATTTTGACATAGATTTAACTGAGAATAACGGCATCTAGTTGCCGCCATTTAGCGTCGGAGATGTCATCCGGACGTGGGGACCCATCAATGTGATCAATCACGTTGTGAGAGCGCGGTGATTTCAAAAAGCACGGCCCAAGTGTGATATTGGACCTTCTGTAAATCAAGGATAGAGGGATTTGGTTACGAATGTTCGTAACTGATTGAGCCGAGTGAAAACTCGAGGCTGAAGTTAGTGAAGGGGCAACGGAAGAGGTGGTTGGTGGGATCAAATCCTCGTTGGCCATTGGATCGGGAAAAAAATAAAAATAAAAATTCTAATAAGGATTTGATACCATGTAAGTATATAAAACTTGATTAACTTAGTGCTCAGATGGCCTCTACATCATTCCACTATTTATACAAGTGTGCGGTGATACAAAATGGAAAGAATCGTTACGATTGCGTAATGGTCGTATCGTAATCGTAACGGTCGCAACGGAATCGTAACGGTCATATCTTCATATTAAATACAAAGATTTATATGATCTCTAACAGAAATTTAACGGCTCTGGGCACTATGTGTGTGATTGATACTATTATTAGCAAACAGGTGATGGGTAAATAAACAAAATATAATTACAGAAAATAAAATTCAAATTTGGGGTATTTACAATAAAATCACAAAGTTTTTGGGGGAAATAAAAAGGGTTTTCTTTATGGCTAAAATGTAAGGTAGTGTTCATAATTTTTTAAAACATTTGGACCTTACATGAAAGATATGTGTGATAATGAACAGGGCGTGAGGGGTTTAATTATAATTATCCATTTAACTATTTTAACTATGTGAATCCTTAGAGTATTTTTAATGGTCAGTGATAATTATGAAGATGTGCATCAAAAATAAATGAATGTGGTGATGATGCGGCTTGCTTGACATTCATTTTAAAATATTTTTCTTCGATGAAATATAGATTTTGTTTTTACATATTCATTCACTATGTTTATAGTGAGACATTAGCTTTCACAATGTCTATGCCACCTCAACCATATAATTTATACATAATTATATATATTAGGGAGAGATAAACACACACACACGCACAAAAAAAAAAAAAAAAAAAAAAAAACTATCCCAGATTGAGATTTTGGAAAAAAAAAAAAAAAGAGAAGTTTCAATATTATTGAGCTTTAATATTAGTTTACACATCCCTTTCGAGCAATGGTTGGGATTTTAGGATAATTAAGAAAAGCTGAGGATGCAAGAATGTAACTATAATGGCTAGGTTTAAAATGAAAGGCAGAAATCAAATCACAAGTGGTTTTGTATTATACAGAACCCCCGGGATAGGTTTTTAATTATTCCTAACATATATATATATTCAAATCAATTAATGGTAGTTTTTGTTAAATTTGGATAGCATGATTTGAGGTGGGGGAATTATAGACAACCCAAGGGCAAATCACAAGTGGATTTTGTAATAATACATAACCCCTGGGGGTAGATTTGAACCCCAATTAATTTAATGAGTATGGATAATTTTTGCTCCGAGAAAGCTCAAAAGTCTATTGATTATTTTGATAAGCATGAAAAATAATCAAAATTAACCTTTTGTACTCCTCTCATTCTCTGTCAAATAAATACTTGAAATAAATAATTGGCTTGGCAATTTTGAGTTGTATGTGTCTATTATTCGAGATTTAGTCAGAATTGGTTCTTTGATTTGTTCGTTTTCTTACTGTTTATTCAACACATATCAGCAGAACCAGGGTATTTTATTAGTAATATTTTATTTGACCCATATTTTTCTTTATTTTTATTATCTTATAGTGTGTTTCGCCATTGTTGACGTCTAGGTACTATAAAAAAACTTTATCCAATCGATGATTGATGCTTTATCCGATCGATGATTGATGATGTACATAAACATTAGATGTAGTGTTTCTGGAGGTCATTATTTGATCATCATATAGGGTGCACTCTATTTTGATGCAAGAAACAACTATTTAGGATTAGAATATTAGCAAAATAGGTACTAAAATATTTTATTGAACATTTGGTGATTATGATCATGTATTTTGTGAGTTTCTAGTTGGATAACCGACCTACTATCTTATTCATCAGAGGGAGAATCAGACTTGTGATTGTTGTATTGATTTGGTGATTATTGTGATCCGGTGACTTGTTGGTGAATGTATTTTGATTGATTCACTTTTGTTAAAAGGATCGTGGAGCATGTTTTAAATATAGGTGGAAAACTATTCTTGAAATACTTACTTCTAGAAAGGATCATGTGCAAACCCGTTTAAGAAAAACAAACTTTTCAAAACGTATAAAAAACAGGTATTCTAGAACATATCTTCTGTAAAATCGCTCTACAAAACACAATTTGTAAAATGTGTATTTTGTAAACCCGTTATAGAAAATAAACTTTCTAAAATGTATCGTATGTAAACTCATTCTAAAAAATACACTTTTTAAAACGTATTTTCTGTAAACTCGCTCTACAAAATAGACTCTGTAGAACGTATATTTTGAAAACCCATTATAGAATACACACTTTCTCAAACGTATATTTTGTATTCGTTCTACAAAATACACTTTTCACAAAGGATTTTTTGTAAATCCATTTTTAAAAAATACACTTTCCAAAATAATTCCATTCTAATAGATTCATTATAATACTTAATAGATCGGATTAAATGTATTTTTAACACGAGTACCCAATCGTTCTAAAAGTTGAACTTTCTAAAATGAACGCAAAACATGATCTAAAAAGTTGGACTTCCAAGAACAGTTCAATCTACTATGCTTGGAGCATCTTTAATGGTGGGTTGGGATGAGATGGGGATGGGGAGGGAATGGTTAAATGGGGAAGTTTTGAGAGAGGGGAGGGGAATAAGGCAACGGAGGGGAAGGAAAAAAGGAAAAAGAAAAAAGAAAGAAAGAGAGGAGGGGTGGGGCGGCAATCAAAAGGGCGCGTGCATTGCACGCGCTTGGTAGAAAGTGGGGCACTGGGCCCCACCTCTGCAAAGCCATTAACTTTTTTTTTTCCCTTCTCTTTTTATTGCTTTTTCCTCTCTTCTTTCCGTCCCTTTCTTTTTTTTTTTGATTTGTCTTTTTCCTTTTGAGAATATATATATATATATAAATTAAAATAATTTACTGTAAAATAAATAAATTTTCATACATAAAGAATTTAAAATCTTATTATTAATTAAAATTTTAAAATATTTACATGAATATTAATTATAAGTGAATTTTTTTTTAAGAATAGATATATAAATAAAATAGAATATCACATCTTATCTCAAAAAATAAAAATAAAAAATTAATAAAATAAGTTTTCACACCTAAAAAAATTAAAATTATATTATTAATTAAAATTTTAAAGTAAATATTAATTATAAATGAAAAGAATTTCAAGAATATATATATAAATAAAATAAAATATCACATCTTATCTAAAAATAAAAATAAAAATTATTATTTAACCAAAATCTCCACATCATCACAAAAAATCTTATCCAATGCATATCTTATCAGTATTTTTTTTTTATAAATACACTACAGAATATAGTTCTTATCTTCACCCTAAAAAAATATAAACTATACTAGTTAAATAATGGCTAACTTTGATGAAAATCATTCGAATGTACTAAAAATACACCCCATTTTCTATGATCCTGCAACCACTCCATGGACCATGGAGATGGAACGAGCCATCTTGGAGTTTCTCATCGCTCAAAAAGAAGGTGTTCAAAGAGGTACAAAAAAAGCGGATTTCATCTTGAGCGTCCCGCTGATAAGAAGCCTACTGCAGAGGCATTTCATGATATCACATGCTATTCATGAAATTTATGATAGGGTTGAAGAAATGGAGATGAGGTACCTTTGGTGGAAAACACTGATTTCTGGGGATGGAGTTTTCGTGGATGAAGAGCGTGAATTGATATGTATTGATACCACTATCAATAATAATGTCTCTCCAGTTTATGTAAAGTCCACACACCTGTTTACAAATAATTATGTGGTATCTGTTGGTTTCATTTAATTACTTACTTTTCTTTTAATGAAGAAATACGGTGACGATGCATCACGCAGATATTATTTGTATGACAAGCTATCATTGTGGAAGAAGATGGAAGCAGCTTTTAATTTTTAATGTTTGAATTTGTAACGTTTATTATTTTTTATTTAATCAAATTTGCATGTTTTTTTTTATCTTACGATCTCACCAGGGTGCTTATTTCGAGCCGTATTTTCAAATAATTATAAATTATTATTAATTTAATAGATTTAATAAATTAATATTATAAATAAAAAATTTTAAAAAATAATTATTGTAATAAAACAAGTTTTCAAACTTAAAAAAAATAAAAATTCATTATTAATTGAAATTTTAAATTACTCATAAATATTAATTATTATAAATAAAAAAAATCCAAATATATATATATATATATATATATATATATATATATATATATATATATATATATTCATAGAATTTTTTAAATATATTAAGAGATAAATATAATTGTATTGGAATATAAAAAGTGTAAATGAAAATTAATGAAGAATATGTGGTACCCATAAAAAGTAAGTTTGATGGTAGGATGAATAAATGAGATAAAAGGGATAGAAGTGGGAAATAAAATTTTAATAATGTGAAGGTATTTTTGGTGATTTGGCTAATCGAAAATTGAAAAAGGAGAAGGGTGAAGAGTTGTTGTTAAAGATACTCTAACAGAACCGTTTTAAATTCCCTTTTCTACACCATTGTCGTAGCCATCTTTAGCTTCATAGGTTTGATATTAGTGAATACTTGATGTGATCAGACTTTTTTATTTTTTAAACATAATGTTTGTAGACGTAATATTTATGTTGGTTTAAGTTCATTTTTACTAAAAATAACACATCTATTTGTGCTTAAAAAGTGTTTCTTTAGCTCTTGGACACTGTAAGTTGAAAATTAGGTTATTTATCCCCTAGCACCGATAAGTTGAAAATATTTCTATTATATGTGTCTGCTTAGTAAGTTTCAGACTTAAATGTAATTTTCTGGTGATTCGAATGCTTATTTGGCGAATTTTGGAGGTTTGAAAACTTACTAAATATAAGAATTCTAATATTATAAGAAATTCTAATATCTACCTAATTTATTGTATTTCCTTTTATTATATTTTACCTAAATTAATCTTTTCTTTTTATTTTAATATTTTTCTAATTCAATATTTTTCTTTGATTTATTTTATCTAATTCAATACTTTTTTTATTTTTCTTATATAAATATATAAGAAGCCATATATAATTAAAACAAAGAATTCAAATAATTATCTTAATTAAAAGAAAAACTACTTATAAGATAATGTTAATTAAAAAAATAATTATTTTATTAATAATCTAAATACATTGTATTGGAATAAAAGTTAAAATATATAATATAATTAAATTACGAGTTACTTCAAAAATCTCAGTATGTAACTAAATATTATTAAAGAATTCAATTTAAATATAAAAATATATATTTATGTAATATAATTAATAAATATTAATTAGACACCAGCACAGTACAATACGGGTTGACAATATAACATCTTTTGAAATTCTCTAAGTATGTAACTAAGAATTATTATAGAATTTAATTTAAATATTAAAATATTATAATTATTAATTAATTAGAATTAGATACGGATCGAGCATGTAACAAGTTTTGAATTTATTTACAAATGTATATGTGAAATTATTAACGTTTAATCAAAATATTAAAATAAATAATTATTTAACAGTAAAAATAATAGTTAACAAATACTAAACAGCCATTTGTAAAGACATGGGATGAGAATACGATATCTTTTGAATCTTTTCTTATTTACATATTTAGATTATCTTTTCTTATTTACATATTTAGAAATTCTATAATGATTATCAATATTTTTTATATTTATTTAATAAATCTCGTGTAACGCCTATTAAACTAGTTCAAATAATATTTAAAAACAGTTATGGTTATTAATGCATAGCTAAGATGAGATGGAGCCCCTCTTTTAAATTATTAATTGCTAATGAATCTACGATGCAGTAGTAATATAACAATATATGCACTCTCCAAGTAAACAATTTCAAAGCCAAGTGAATTACTTTTTCATACTATAAACCTAGGGCTACAGTTCAAACTTAATTTATTAAATATATATTAATGGTTTACAATTTTGTTCGAGCTTCTTAGTAAATATCAATTACAAAATAAACTAATCTTCATAAACTAAAATTTAACTTTATCCAAATAAACAAGTATATTTTGACGGATCATATAAAAATTAAAATTTAAAAGTCCAATTATTATTAAATTATACTACAATCTAGAGCTTCCTAACAAGCTGAGTATCATAATTCATCTCTTCTAACAAACCTCATCAAACATAACTCATTTACAGATGGTGCCAAGAACATAACTCACCCAAACAAATGTACAATTGACTGATACAACAAAACACCTCCAACCCAAATCTTGAACATGAGACACACCTTAATTACAAACTTCATGCTAAAACCAAACTTTACCCCAAACCAAACAAATCAACAACCACCCTTTTTTCTTTTTTTGTAATACACAATTTCATTTTTCTTTTTTCCTCCTTTATTTTATATATTTTTCCTCACTAATCTATACATCCCACCCATCCTTTCTTCTCCCAAACTCCAATTTCCTCTCACTCAAACTGCCATACATCGCCGCAAACTTCCTCAAACAATCGCTTCTCACCCCGTAATGAGCTTTCGTATTCCTACTAATCGCCACCCCCGAGAGCTTCGACGTGTCTACTGCCCACGCAGCTCTCACGTACTCCACCACACCCGATTCCGAACCACCCCTCGACGTGTTCGCATACAAATAGTTCATCAGCACATCCTCGCAGTTAAAATACCCATCCACCACCTCCCGACCCGCCTCTGCCTCCTTGCCCCAATACCTCCCGAATGCAAACCGCCCGTCCACAAAAGCCGCCCCAGTCAAAATCATGTTATACCCATTATGTCCCCGAGCATATTTCTCGCCCCTGTACTTCAAACGGGCCCCGCCAACAAGCCGTGGATAGAACCCGACGATCCTATCTGGGCGCTCGCGCCACACCCTGAACCCCCTCTCGATATCATCGCAAGTCATCATGATATCGTCGTCGAGCTCGAGGACGGCCCGGGTTCTTATCGACGGGTCGGGTTTGAAACGGTTGTTCAGCGAGTTTTGCTTCTCTACACGAATCCTCACCGGCACGGCCGAGTCGAAGTCGCTCGATTGTGGGGGCGTTCCTTTGTTCCAGGCGACCACTATCTCTCGTACTGACGAACATCTCGAGTAGTGTTTTACGTACATTTTTAAATTCCAGAGACGTGCGTCAAAGGTCATCGTTAGTAGAGTAAACTGCGAGTAGTGCCCGTTCAACGGGTAGGGCTCCTCCGCACCACTCCCACCATATAAATACCTAACCCCCGTACATGTCAGCATCACTGCAACCAAACATATTAAAATCAGGACAAATATCCCCACGCACGTGTTCAGTTTTATCCTAGACCGTAGAATCGAGCTCGCTCGATTCAACCGGCTGCAAAAAAGTCTCATCTTCGACGAAAACATGTTCGATCTCTCCCGGGCCAAGAGAGTAGTAGCATCACTTCTCTTCACCATATTGTGAGGGCACCAACTCAATGGCACCAAACATTGTACCGCCCCGAGAAGAATCCCGACGAGCACGACGAGGGCAAAAACGGAAATTACCGAAATGTACCCGAGAAAGAATCGGCGCGTCACGTCCCCCGACGGAACTCGATCCCCGTCTAGCACCGCGACCCATTCGCCGGAGCTGAGCCTCTGCGCATCGAGGTGATGGTTGCGGGCCCCGTTCCAAGCGTTCGGGCCCTTGAGCGACTCCTCAAGGCCAGACGGAACCTCGATTTCTTTGAATTCGTCGGCCGTGAGAACGGATATTTTGAAAACACGTATTCGACGCCCATACGTCTCACCGCAATCTTGACCGACACGGTACAAATCCCCATTGTGGACAAACGGTCTGCCTCCGTTTCGGGCCCCGAAGCTCTTGTCGGTATTGTATACGGGGTTCTTCTTGTGGGGTCTCCATGGGCCGAAAGGGGAGCTGCTGTGCCAGATCTCGAGGCGTCCATTCTTATTGGCTCCGATCGGGCTGTGATCGGAGCCGAAAAGAAAGAACTTGCCGTCGTGAGGGATCATGAAGGAATCAACTAACGGCTTCTTCATGATGATTTTATCGAGTGTCCATTTTAGAGGGAAATTGGTTGCACGATAGAGACGGAGGTCCCCTTTTGCACTGCCCTCAGGCATCATGTATATCTGTGATGAATAATAAATTATTATTTTTTAAATATAACAAATCGATTAGTTCAAATAAAGAAAAAATATTAGACTTGAGTGTTACATTTCCATTGTACTCGAAGACGTAAGGATAGGAGAGATGCCAATCTTCGTCGAGGGCAATACCCAGCTGCTGCCAGGTGGTGCCCTTGTCTAGACTTCGTGAGACTCCGATGTCTCCTTGCATTGTTATTGAATTTTTCGTTTCATAGAATAGGTAAAGGATATCGCCCTGAATCATGCAATAAACTACATCAGCTCAATTTACATCCAAAAAAACATGTCAACCAGATCATTACTAATAACATTTTCAATTCCAATTATTTTAATCATTTTCCAATTAAATTAGAAAGGAACTTTGAATAATTAATTAAGCTTACTGAAACCGAAATTAAGATACAAAAATGAAAAATAATATATTCTGTTTCAAGTTTTGCCAGAGACAGTCCATATCTTCTTTTTCAAATTATAGTAATTGTAAAATGTACTTATGTCATCCCAAGTCAAAAAGCTAGCATACTCAACCTAAAGAAATGTGTCATTAAAGAGCAAGAAGACTTTTCTTTGAGAAACTAATTAAAAGTTAAAACTCTATAAATCTACACTTCACTTTAAACTTAAACCTCATTATCCCACTTGCTCTAATTAATGTTGGAAAAAATCTTCTTCTTGGCATAATCTAAAAACACCAGATTCCATGACCCTACTGTAAATAATATTAATACAGATAGCAATAAAGAGATGCTTGAAAGATATCCATTGTTTCCATCGAATTTGTCAACAAAGTGACAAATCCCATTAACTCACAATAATAATCATCGACGAAAAAGATAGAAAGCTACAGTTTTAGAACTCAAACCATACTTATCAAACAAATATCATTATCACAACTAATAGCTTTCTTACCCGGTCATACTGTAGCACACTGGAACGGACCACAGATATAATTATTATTAAAATGAAAAATTGCACAAGATTACCAATTCCTTAAAAGAAATTAAATTCTTTTTAATTACCTTTACATAAAGAAAAGGATCAGCAACAAAGTTGCTTGGGAACCCGGCATTAGAAAGCGATGCACAAGTGATAGCCGGGTTGGCTACGGGCCATGCTGCACTTTTGTTCTTCCATACATTCATCTGATTGCCAATTTTCAAAGTACCAATCAATTATAAAATTAAATAGAGAGAAAAAAAAAACACAAAATGCCCAAATAAATCTAGTTTCTAACCCAAAGTCAAAATAAGTTTGCCTAGATTACTGCTAGTGAGATTGTTTTCATAATTAACAAAACAAAAAATACCGGAAAAAGGTGTTCGAGTTTCACAAAATCAAGGAGCAACACCAAACCCAGAAATCATGACCCATAAAATAATTATTTTTTTAATAAAAGGGAAATCAATTCTCATCTGCCACCAAAAGAAAGATCCACGAAAACCCTGAACCCAGAAAAGTTTAACAAAATTTGTTTTTCCATGTAAAAACGAGTTTCATCAACGTGCATATAAATGAAAATCTGAAAATAATAATAATAATAATTGAACTTACAGCTTCAATTGGTTTGAGAGAAAAAGGCGAGTCCCCATAGAAAACACCTATAGCCCACGAGCCCTCACTGTCCTCTTGACACCCGAGCGTCGTGACACCCCCGCGCACGTTAGCCGTGACCATGAACCTCGCGTACAAGCCCCCAATCGACCCCAAAACGACAAACGAAAGCACGAAATACGCAAAAGTTGACGACGACACACACGCCTTTTTTCCACCATTATTATGGTTCCCATTCTTAGTAATAATGCTATTATTACTCTTGCTACCTCCGCCGCCTCCGCCGCTGGCCGCCGGCACAAACGGGCTCGAACCCATCACTTCAAATAATTTAGAGAAAAAAACAAATAAAAAAAAAAGAAAATTGGTTCCACCGCCGCCAGAGAGAAGTCTCACAGCGGCGGCGTTGCATGGGTTGAAAAAGCAAGAAATACTTGCATAATTAAAAAAAAAAAAAATTGCCCTCCGAAGAGTAAAAAGATGAAAATGGGAAAATAGAGGTTCCGACTGTTGAGAGGGATAACGGGGAGATTTTTAATTAATTAATTAATAATTAATTATCGGTTTTCCCTCTTCACGTTTTTCTTGTTAGTACTGAAATTTGAATTTGGTAAAGTAAAATGCAACACACAGTGACACGGTGGGAAGGTGACGAGGCAAGAAAACCGCGTTACGTGTTTGAGGTGAGATAACTTAAACTTGCTGCCCAATTCAATTTCTCTACGAATTAGCACATTTTTTCTATATTATATATAGATAGATATATATAGGTGTAATTGTGTGTGTGCGCGTGTGTATCTGTAGGTGTATCCGTATTTATGAGTGGCTGCATATGGATTAATAAACATTAATTGACCAAAATTTACAGATTCCTTTTCCGATATTTTGTGTTTTTTAGTAATTTATTTATATGCATGCAATTAATTATGTATTACTAGGAAAATTCATAAATTATTAGTTTCATTGTATAATTTTACAAGTCAAAAAAAATAAATCATTAGGTTCATTGTATAACATGAAAACAATGGGATTATTTACATTAAAAACGCATGCTAGTTGCTATAAATAAATAAAGAGAAGTAAAATTCAATTTTATGTGTTACCAGATAACACCTTGTTTGACTATGTACACACTCTTCTAGAAGCTTTGAAATTGAAATTAGCCGCCGCGGCAAGGTTGTTTTGCGCTAAGGAACTTTCTAGATCCGCGCCCCTGAATTATCCTATTACCTAACTTTTATATTATTATATTATTAATTACTAACCTTGTATTGTATTGCTTGCTTTGCTACTAATTTTGGTTTAGTTGCAGTATGAGTTTTGTTTAGAGAAATATGTCTTAGCAATTATAGTTAATTACAACTAGATCAGATTCAACTTATTAATTATTAAGAATTATATATTGTGCTCTCCATAAATATCTATTTGTTTCCATAATTTACGCGGGTTAATTAATAAATTTATTTAAGAAGGCTTTTATAGTAAAATTTGATCTTGATTGTTTTTATCTTGTTTTTATTGTACACTCGTTTAAGATAATTTTGGTTCCATCGTGTATTAGATTAATAATCCACTAAGTTCATACATTGTTTGACCGAAATAAAACCAAATATTCCTATTTCATTTGTCATGTTAGTCATGGACTCGTGATAGCCTTACCATACACAATTTCACAAGTGCTCCTCACGACCAAACATTAGCAAGTCTCGTAGTGGTTTCAAGCAAGCTACTTCAACTATTACAATTGAGGGCGCGTAAAATTCAGCTAAAAATTGAACCGACCGAAAACACGATCAAATAATATAATTTAGTTCGGTTTTTCAATTGACGATTCAATTTTTAATTTTAAGTATACAAAGATTTGGTTAACTCGGTCGGTTTTGTTTGGTCTACAAAAAAAAAATCGATATAACCGAAACGAACCGAACCAAACGAGTTACATATATTAATTATATAGAGAAAAATATTATTTTTTTTTCCTCCCGAACTATACCTAATTTGACACTTTGTCTCATAATATTTTATTTTGTACACTTTGCCTTTTGAACTTTGCGTTTTTTTCACTTTACTTCTTATTGGAAGATTCCGACGACCGGAGCTCAGCACGCGATTAGTGCAGGGTAGTTTTATCATTTTCTTTCAAAATTATTTTAAGAGATTTTTTTTTGCCTCCCAAAATATACAGGATTTGACACTTTGCCTTTCTAATCTTTCATTTCGTCCACTTAACCTCCTGAACTATGAGTTTTTCTCAGTTTACCTCTTAATGGCAGATTTCGCCTCAAAAAATCATCTGGAGCTCGACACGTGATTTCAACGTATGATCTTCAAGGGTATTTTTGTCATTTTCTTACCAAATTTATCTTGATCTAATAAAAAAATCTTAAATAAACAAAATGACTACCACCACCCATCATTGGGCATAATGACAAAACAATTAGAAGAAGAAAATATTTACCCGCCCCTCAAAATCAAAAATCTCCTGCTCCCACCGTCGTTATTAATTCATTCGCCATTACCTCATCGCCAGTGGGTTGTGCCTATTACTTTGTTTCATCCCGTACCATGAATTTGCTGACCTTAGGAAAGTAGAAATAAAATCGCTTCCACTCAACCCGCCACCTCCAATAGCTCTGCCATACCATGCCTAAACCACAAACCTAATGAACCTAAACCCAAATTCTCCTTGAAAATTTTAAATCTGATTTTGATTTTTGATTCCTGATATTTTTTTTCCCTTTTTTGCACTATTTCATATCTGTTTTATTTTTGGATCAAGAAGCTCAAGAACTAAAACCTAGTGGTTTTATGTTAGTTTTTTAGATGAGTGTATTAACTTCTTCACTTCTTTCTTTAGCATAGGAAGATGGATGACAGTGATAATGACGAGATTATAGTGGTTATATTCTCTTTTTTTCAACAATATTTTAGTTAAGAAATGTAATCCTTTTCATATTTAGCAATATTTTAGCTTTTTTTAAGATTTGCAGATTTAGATGAATGGTGTGAGGTGGTAATCCTTCATTTTTGGGGGGGCAAATTTTTTGGTTTTATTTTCCACGCTTTTATTTTTGATTATTAGAGTAAAAATAATTGCGAAAGAAGATGATTGTAATATTCTACAAATCTCACGTTGAAACCACGTGACGAGCTCCATTCGATTTTTTGTGCCAGAATTGGCCATTGGGAGGTAAACTAAAAAAAATGTATAGTTCAGGAGGCAGCACCAAATAAAAGATTAGGAGACAAAGTGTCAAATCATGTATAGTTTGGGGGGCAAAAAAAAATCTAAAAATAATTTTGAAAGTAAATGATAAAAATACCCCTGCATTAATCACGTGAAAATCGCGTGGCGAGATCTGATCACCGAAATCTTCCAATAGGAGGTAAAGTGGAAAAAAAAAAAGAAAAAACAGTTCAGGAGGCAAAATATACGAAATAAAAGATTAGGAGACAAAGTGTTAAATTGGGTATAATTTGGGAGGAAAAAATTATTTTTCTCAATTATATATATATTATATATAATATAATAATTATATATTTTTTATGGGCTAGAAAATGAGAAATTTTAAAAAAAATGCATAAATCGGTTTGGACTGAAACCGACCAAAATATTTCGGTTCGATCAAGAATCGGTTTTACACATTACTTTGATCGATTTGGTCTCAATGATAACCGAATTTGATCAATTTTATTTTCCGACCGAGGCACACCCCTAACTACAGCAACTCAATCTTGTAACCCGTGGTATGAAGGATAATCTAGGACGGTAAGATTAACAAGAAATGTAGAACCAATCTCAATTCAGTCTAATATTATGTGTTATGGAGCGATTTGGTCTTAAAAGAAATGTTAAAACATAATAGATTTAACAAAAAGAAAAAAAAATTACGAGATCAAATTGGCAAAATTTGAATGTAAATGACTATATTTGAAATGAAGTACTCACTTGGTCCCAACTATAAACCACAATTTACTTTGTCACACAAATTAAGAAATTTCTTGAAATTTGTAAATATGCAACATATTTTCTCAAGTTATCCTTATTTAATGAAGGTTGTTAGTTACAAAATACATATTAAATATAAACATGTTGTCAAGAAAACGGATTGAATTATTATTAAATATATGATAAAATCAAAAAGATTGGTTACCAACAATAGGAGGTATTAAACTCAAATTTGAGATCAGCGACCTGAATAGTTTCCAATTACGTCACAGCGACCTCATTGATCTCTAAGAACCTCCTGACGATCTGATCGATCCTGCAAAATAACACACTCAGCCAAGGCGGTGGACGACCCCAACGAAGGTCCTACGATACTTAAGTCAGATAGTGCAAGAGATATTTCGATAGCTCAAAGTAGGATTAAATCAACTTAAAATAAAGAGAGGAGTGCACCCCTTTTATATAGACAAGAGAAGTGTTCCCCAAGTTAGGGTTACCTTATCCCTCTATAATTTCATAAATACCACAACCGACTTAGAATTAGGATTTCTCCTATATGCTAAGTTTCCATAAATAATAGATCTCTCGCTTAAATTACCAGAATAGTTCTGGACCTGTGATTCTTTCAATACAGTCCGCCAGGACCCCACAATACCATTCATATTAGCCCATTCGGGCCTAATATTTACAAAGCCCATGACGAGCTACCAGATAACGTCAAACTAATAAAATCGTAAGAAGTTGCGACCCTATATAAGAGCTCACCCTCATACTTCAGGTCGCTACTCTTAAAACCAGCTAGCCCACCTCTTAGAAGGAATGCTCCTTTCGAGAAATGAGGTCGCTTACCATAAATACCAACATATATCATATATGAATATTTAGTGTCGTATGAATATAAAAAGTGGGCTATATTATATACATTTCATAAAACAGTGATAGACTATATACTTGGGAGGAATGAGTAATATTTATGAAATTATTTGGAAGATGCGTAACTAAAAGCACAAGAGCTTAAATCAAATTGGACTGGAAGTGCAATTTTAGAAGGAAATAAACAAAAGAGAGCTAAGGGAAATGGTCATAGGAACCTAAACTTGCCACCGCCCCCGCCCCTACTGGGTTATTCAAAAGAACCCAAAAATCAAAGAGGCGGTAAAATCAACCCGTCCCGAACCGAAATAGTAGGGTAGTCGAACTGCCTAAAGACATCGGGTTGAATATCAGGTCGGGTACTAAATGTTTTAGACTAGTTCACAGTTCACAACGTTACGACGTCGGGTACCAACCCAATTGTTTGCCAAATTTTAATTTTTTTTTTATTACACCAAGTGTACAATTTTCAATATATTAGTGACAAGTAAGATCGTATTCCACATAAACTAGATACCTTGATTTTAATAACTAAAATTTTATATAAATAAATAATATCAAAATGATTGAATAAATTGAATTAAATAACATATAAAAGAATGTAGGAGAAGACAATGGGTGCGAATGGTTTTAGGACAACGATTTCAATTAAAAATAGCACATAAGATTTTATAGTTTTTATTAGATAACTATGGCAATTATGTTATTGCCTAAATATTGTGTCTTCCACTTCATGTTGGTTCAATATTTGAAAGAACATGTAAAAACGGTGATTAAGTGCTAAACACGAATTCAAAATAAGATAATTGAATAGGAACAAATATTAACGAAAATAAATACTTTAATATATAAATTCAAGTCATCAATTTAATCTCATATGTGAAACCAAAATGAATTACTCTGACATATTTCTAACAAAACGCATACTCAAATTTGTAGAACATGTTCCTAGGCATCAAATACTCATGCGAGGGTTTAACCCAAGATTACTGCAAACTCATCCTCTAAAGCATATATTTCATTTGTGCAACCACTACAAGAAATGAGCTTAAGAGGGAAAACAAAATTGGAAGGACATTAGTGTCATGCTTATAGGTAGGACATATAGGCACGACATCCAAAAGTCCTTACAATACGTTCGATAACTTATTGGGAGGATATTTGTCCTCCCATTAGATAATAAGTAATTTCTATATGTTCTACCTTTAGGGACGATATTTTGTCCTTCCTATAGGATATAATAAGTCGTTGTTATATATTCTACCTTTAGGGACCATATTTTTTCCTTTCTATAGGATATAATAAGTTGTCCCCATATATAAAATGAATCTCAATTATGTAAAAATAATAGAGTTGATGATAATACTGTTACTGAATAATCAAAAAACTTCTAAATGCATTGAGGAAATCGAAAAATCTTTTGTTTAATATATTTACTATCAACGTATCTACTTTTCCCAATAATATATTTTTTCACGAACTTTAGGTGTACTATAACCCCCATTCAGTATCTAAAGGAATGTATGCGTTGGCGTGTGGATGTGATAAGTTTGCCCAATTATACGTTGGATGTGCAGTGAATGGGGTTCGTTTCTTGACTCATGATCGAGACATTCGCCGACTAACGCAAAATAGTGGTGTGTCAGTGCCTATAATGGGTGGAGAAATGTATTATGGCATTTTGCAAGTCACTATAGAATTTCATTACACTAATCAATTATCAGTTGTTCGATTTCGATGCAAATGGTTTAAATCTGATCATCGACATATGATGCATGACAAAAATATCATAAATATAGACACTGGTACTAAGGGTTACAAAGACGATCAATTCATACTTGCAACTCAAACCATACAAGCGTTTTATACTAAGGACCCTGCTCGCCCTGCAAGATGGCAGATTGTCCATAAAGTCCACCAATGTGGAGGCTGGTTCATCAACGGACTTTTTGATTGAAGTAGGTTTGTTGCACCCTGACAACTCTTCACAATTCACACTGTTTGTTGATCTTGGAAATCTCGAGCACATAGAGCTACATCAAGACGACATGCCGCCTGACCACATTGTTGAAACTCATGGTCCATCTTCAAGTACATCTACATCATTCGACATGTATAGCGATGATGATGACATGGAGGATGACACCCTATTCGGGTACAAACATGTTGAAAAATAAGATCATATCACGAGTGAAGATGAAATAAATGATGATCTACAAGGAGATAACAATTTTGATTAATATCGTAACACTGCTATAATTATGTTTCAATTATCATCATCTTCAGACCACCATCTCATCATCATCGTCATTTTATATTTTAATTATCGTAACACTGCGATTCTAATTAGTTTTTCAACACAAATTAAATTGACTAATTTCATTTTTATTTTTTAAAATTCATTTTTTTATTTGTATATTTTTTCTTTAAAAAATCACGTTAGGTAATATAAAAAAAATTATGTGAATATGTTATACCATTTCGCCCATTGAAATATATTCTAATTTTTTTTTTCATTATCAAATCAAAGTGATTGATTTTACTTGAAGTTCAAAAAAATATTTTCAGCATCAAATCAAGATGATTGATTATATTATTTTTTATTTTTTATTGAATTTATTTCTATGTTTTGTTATAAAATATTATTTATTTAACCGAATGATTGTAATTCATTTATGAAAATCATTTTATGAAATATTTATCCATTATAATATTATATATATATATATATAAAATATCTTTCTATAATTATATGAATATTTAAGAAAAATCATAATTCTTTAAGTTGGTATGAATTTACACACTCATATCATAAATTTTATAAAACAAATTCCAAAATAAATTTATATAAAGAATTAAGAAAATTATTTTACAAATATTATTCGAAATTGATATGAATATAACATAAATAAGTAAATAATATTTTCCTCCTTTTCTTTTTCACAAAAGCGGTAAAAAATTGAAGTAAGCGGGAATAAACGCGCCTGCATCTCAATTCCTAACCCATCTTAATATTTCCCTCTAACCTAGCCCTCTTCGTCTTTGTCACAAACCACAAACCACCACCGCCAACTGAGGTTGGCTCTATCACAAACCACCACAACACGGCACCGCCATCACCACCACCGAGAACCCTAACTCAAAGAGGAGAAAACCTAAGGCGTCTCCCACCGCTATCTCACCGGCCACTCTCATTTCGTCCAGGATATCGCCCTCAATTTTGATGGCCAGTTCACTCTCTCCGGCTACTAGAATGGCGAGCTCCGCCTCTGAAACCGACAGGCTAATGACACCGCCCACGCCAAGGACGTCCTCTTCGTCGAAGATTGCCAAATCTTTTCGGCGTCGGGCAACAAGAGATTTATCTTGAGAACACTGTCGGTGAGAATTCAGAATTTGTGGGATATGGAAATTGCTTGGAAATCAAAAAAAAATAAAATGGTGATTTTGTTTTCTTTTATTTTCTTCTGAGAGTAGCTGTCGTGGAGGGTAATTTTGGATTTAATTACGCCATTAAGTGTTTTATTTATTTATTTATTTCTATTGTTTAGCCAGAAATGGGAATGCTTGTATTTTGAAAATTCGAGTCTTTTGGGGGGAGAACTTGTTTTGATTGTTTGGGATTTCGGGAGCAGGAGAAAGGTTTAATTCTGTCGTTAGTTGTTTTGTATGTTGTTCTGTTTTTATTTTATTTATCTTAGTTGTGAAAGTTGGGATTGTTTTGACTTTTTTTTCCCTCTGGAGAGTAAGTAATTCAGGTTTTATCTGTCCAACTTATTACGCTAATTGCCTCCATATGTATATGTTAATCCCATGGCAGGGCTTTCGCTAAAATCCAAGGAGCATACAGCTATCCTTTTGGCTGTTAGATTGTATTGCAGTTTTGTAATGGAATATGACATCCACACTTTGCTTGACTTGTCTACAACAGGTTGCATCATACTTTTTGTTTCTCCTGCATACACTCCATATTACTTTGCTTCTTGATATTGGCCGAGTTTCAAATTCAAGAGAGCTATATTTGGATATTTATCGTGCTTGTAATTCATTAGTTGCTTCTACTTGCAGGTTTAATAACGTAAAAGATCACCAGTTTAAAGCCATCTGCTTTTGAAAATGGAAATAGCATGTGGGTCTCTTTTACACGAACTGCAGGTATATAAATTTTTTATTTATTTATTTTTTAATTCTAGTTGATCAAGATTGTATTACTTATGATTGTACAAATTTTATTGATAAACCTACCAGATAATATGGGCCGAGGTTGGGGACAGTGATGCGTAAAAGGACAGGATGTTGCTTGAACTCGAACAAGAATGTTTAGAGGTTTATAGAAGAAAAGTAGACCAAGAAAACAAGAGTAGAGCTCAGCTGAGGCAGGAAATTGCTGATGCTGAGGCTGAGCTTGCTGCCATCTGCTCTGCAATGGGGGAGTGGCCAGTACACATTAGGCAGGTCAGGGCTAATGAGAATGTTTTGTTAAATGCCTTTAATTTCTGATTACACTGTAATGAGGTTTTAAGCTCCTTTCTTCATTCGATGTGCCAACTCACACTTAGCTTCGTTAATAACTTTAATCAGCATTTGATATCTGAATGCCGATAAAATTTGAATAATTTCCAAGTCTTGCTTGGGATAAAAGCATATTATCAGTTACCATAATGCTGAAACTCTTAAGAGTGGCAGGAATCAAATATGATTTGATTATATTGATTAAATAAGGAAATGAAGTTCGATTGTTTGTTTCTTTTTATATAGATTTTCGAACCTTAATGGACGGTCTTTCTTTGTGTAGTCTGAACAAAACATTGGAAGCTTGAAGACTGAACTTGGATCCATCCTTCCAGAGATAGAGGAGATGCGGAAGAGGAGATCTGATAGGAAGAATCAATTTATCAAGGTGAAAAAAGAGATCCAAAGATTAAGAATGAAATCTATAGCCCAGGAGGCTATTTTGTAAATGACATGGCATGGAATGAAAATGATTTGTCTTTGAGATATCTTGAAGAATTGCAAAGAGAACTTCAGGCTCTTCAGAAAGAAAAGGTCATCATTCGAAATTAAATCTAATCAATATTATATATATATATATATATATATATATATATATATATATATATATATATATATATATATATTAATTTCTCTATTATATTTTTACTGGATGTTCCTTCCTCACAGTGTGAACGTCTGAAAAAGATTATGGAGCACTTGAGTTATTTGTACTCGTGTTACTCAGTACTCGGCTTAGATTTTGAGCAAACTGCTAGTGAGATTCATCCTAGTTTAGGGGAATCTGAAGATTCAAAAAACATTATCAATGATACCATAGACAAACTGGGGACCACTATACAAAGTCTGCAGGAGGTTAAAATACAGAGAATGTAGCAGGTATACCATTTTTCGGTTAGGCTTTTGTTACTTTAAAAATTATTTTCTAATTCAGTTAGACAACGTTAGTTAACTGCTCAATATTGGTTAGTTACAAGTTTCACGAGTTCGTTACTGGAGCTTTGGAACTTGATGGATACACCAATTGAAGAGCAACAGACATTTCAGAAAGTTACATGTAATAGAGCTGCTTCCGAAGATGAGATAACCGAGCCCGACCTGCTTTCCGCTGACTTTATTAATTATGTGAGTCAAATGATTTTTCTTACCGGGCATATTTTTGTTAATTGACTCAAACTTTTGTGCACCCCTTTTTAATAAATTAGTTTAAAATACGTCAGTTTGCTCGCAAGTGTACGAGGTAACTGTAGGGTGATGAGTTTGACTCGAGTCGCATCTCTCGAGAAAACAACTGTTCGGTCTTTCGGATGTTTTTCTCAATTACGAATAACATACATATACATTTGGGGTTTTAAATGGATTGAATTGATCATTATAACCTAAGCAATAATTAAACTAAAACTAATTAGACTAATCACTTTAACTAGATTATCAACTACGAGCAATAATTAAACTACTTGAACTCAAGAACTAAGAATTAATAGCAACTAATCTAACAGCATGAATATAATAAATTATCACTAAGCAATGTTTCATATGAATCTAAGATTAACGAATAACTAAGCATAAATCAATCGCATAAAATCAACTAAATTAACCAATATCCAATAACAAGCATAAACGATTAAGCTAATTAAACTAGTTCTAGCATTAACTAAGAATTAAACTAACAATTAAACTAGAAACTAACTACTAAATTAACTAAGAGTTTAGAGAACTTATTGGAACTAATGAAAGCAGTAAAAAGCTCCAGCTATTCCAGAGGTTGAACGTTGATCTTGGGCGAAGAATGAATCCCGAACTCGAATTCGACGTTTTGGACGCGTTGTTCTTCGATCCTTGATCTCCGTCTTCAAATCTCGTTATGAGATGTGGGATTATTGTTATTGTAAGCTAAAATACTCTAGGGGGTCGTGTGTTCTTCTTAAAATCCGAAATATAGAGGGTTTATATAGATTTTGCATGACTTGGCGCATAAGAAACCCTAAAATCCGAATTCTGGGCCGTCGCGTCGACGGTGCGTCGACGTAGCGTCGACTGATGCGTGCCGGTGCTCGGCATACTTGGTCGGCGGGTGTGCGCGTCGGCTGGGCGGGAGCGTCGACGGGGTGTATCGACATCGACGCTTCAGTAGCTAGCGTCGACGTTGCGTCAACCTTGGTGCGTCGACATCGACGCCTCAGAACGTAGCGTCGACTGAAGCGGTCATGACTCGCTGACATCGCTCGTGTCGACGGTGCGTCGACGGTCGCGTCAGTCGACGCGACTGCACGTCTGTCTCCAATTCTCGATCTTTTGCTACTCGTTTCACTGGAAAGCTTGTTCTTCACTTCTTGAACATCGAACCTCGTCTATTACGCGTTAAACTCTTCCAGCTACTTAGCTGTAAGGTAAAAAACAACGAAATATCACCTACTTGCATCAATTACGATCAAAATACGGAAAAATAAGCTGGAATTATAAAAATACGGGATTAAGCTTAAATCGTCCAATTTATACCAAAAACAAATATAAAAACGAACTAAAAAGCTAATAAAAAATAAGGACAAATCTACTCTAATCATTAATACATTTGGAACTGGCTATTGAAGCTTAAGCCAACCATTTATCTGTCGGGTCAAGGCTGAGGTTTCTCGATTGGAGGAGTTGAAAGAAATCAAAATGAAGGAGCTTGTTTTGAAAAAGAAGGCGGATCTAGAAGATGTTTGTAGGAAGACACATTTAAGTCCAGGATCAGATAGTTTTATTGATATAGCCATAGATGATGTCAAATCTGTTATTTCACTATGTATGTGTTGAAACTTCAAAATAATGACCATTTCTTTTCCTTTCAGTTCTTAATTTCGATTTTTATGTTTTTATGATTAATGTAAGGTGCTATTGATACCTCTTTTGTGCTTGAACTAATTGAGCTCCAAATACCTAAAGTTAAAGAGGAGGCTCTCAGCAGGAAAGATATCCTTGAAAAGGTTGAGAAGTGGATCATTGCATGTGACGAAGAGAGTTGGCTCGAGGAGTATAATATGGTTTGATTTTTATACAATTTTTTCTATTATTGTAGGACAAAAATTGATATAATGCTGGTTTCGGAGTCATCTTACACCGAAACATGCTGAAAAAGCTCACCATGCATACCATCTTTCATTTTTCAAATTATATAGCTCGTTTCGATGAATTCTACCTTGTATACTTCGGGTTGAGTCAGGATCTGATTTGGTTGGATGGATTATGTACTTGCTTTTTTTTTTTGAGTGAATTGTTAGGTGTTGTCTGCGTATGGGTTGAGTCGGGATCTAATTTGGTTGGATGGATTATTAATGGATTATGTTCTTGCTTTTTTTTTTTTCGAGTGAATTGTTAGGTGTTGTTTGCGTATTGTTTGGTTGGGTTATGTGATAATTTGGTTACAAATTTTCAGATGTGAATAGTCTAAAATGGCAAAATTCAAAAAATATTTCAGTGATTTTACATCAGTTATATTAATAACCGATGTAAAAATAATTCTCTCTACATCAGTTTTATATCCAATATGACATCGGCTCTCAGTAGAACCGATGTTAAAGACTTAAATAAAGCCATTTTCTTTAGTAGTGTAAGGACCATTTGCAACGACTTTCTCCTTGCATAACACCATTAGCAACGTCAGAATTGGGAGGACATGTCGTTCCAATATGTGTAACACAATGGGAAAGACATATATTGGCAGGGAAAATTTCATTTTTGGTACATTATGTTGGCCACTTTCCAGAAAAGGTACGTGATGTTGGCCAGCATCAAAGTACATCCACTAAGTTGTCAAATTCATCAAATATGATACATTTTTATCACAATTGCTGACGTGGTGGGATTATTTAATTTCTTATCATTTTTTATTTAATTTTAAATATTAAATGATATGAAAAAACCAATTTTACCCTTCTCATTTATTTTTTTTCCTTTATTTCTTCTTTCCTTTATTTCAACCACTACCTTCTTCACATCCGCCGCCGTGTACATCATATACTCCCCTACGCCCCCTTCGCCGCTAGCTCCGGCTCCGACGGCAACACCAGTGGGAACGATTGAGATGTGCAGGCCGCCGACCCCGGCGGTTCCGAGTAAAAAAGCTGGGAGAAAGTCTCCAGCCCGCGCATCGCGCCCCATGGGGTTTCGGTGGCCAACGACGCGGTAGCTCCGATGGAGGGAATCTCGAGGGTGTACGACTCGTCGACGCCATGAGCGAGGAGGGAGGCGGAGTCGGAGACGGTGATTCTTAGGTAGAAAGAATTGAATCTTGAAGATTTTGATTAATTGCGGTGAAAATATTTTTTTCCTATCTTTTTTTCTAGTTTAATCCCAATCTGATGGTGGATTGTTGATTTGGAACTAAAGTTGCTGAAGATTCGGTTCGAAAGATGCGGCGGCGGGCGACCGACTTTCGCCGAACGGTGCGACGGAGATTCTCATGCTGGATCTGGGCGTTGTTTTCCTGTTCTCGATTGCGATTTTAATTTTGTTTGTTGTTCAGCATAACAATCAGGATGAGGATTGCGGTTTTAATTTTGTTTTCCTGTTCTGGTAATGGCTGTAAATCAGAATGTCATTATAATGTCTTTTCTGATTTTTGTTCCAATTTTCTGTTTCTTGCTTGATTCCACTTTGAATGCAGGTGAATGAAACGAGGAAAATCAGGCTTACTTAGTGTATCATTTTTTTTTAAAGAAAATGCCTTTTCTGATTCTTGCTTGGCCCGAGGAAATGTCTTAAAAAAATGATATTGATGAAGTAGTAGACAGATGGTTTGAAGCGTAGACTCTGGTGTTTTTTAAATTCGAGCATATGCCTAAAGAAAATGTCTTTTCTGATTCTTGCTTGGTGTATTTTCTGTTTCTTGCTTACTTAGGGTTGATCAAACCATATGCAGGTGAATGTAAAAATGCCTGAATTTCCTCCTCCTTTATCTGGAAAATGGAAGGGTAGTTCTGGTAGACAGATAAAGGAAAGAAAGAAATAAAGGAAAAAAAATAAATGAGAAGGGTAAAATTGGTTTTTTCATATTATTTAATATTTAAAATTAAATAAAAAATGATAAGAAGTTAAATAATCCCGTCCCGTCAGCAATTGTGATAAAAATGTACCATATTTGATGAATTTGCCAACTTAGTGGATGTACTTTGATGCTTGTCATCATCACGTACCTTTTTTAGAAAGTGATCAACATAATATACCAAAAATGAAATTTTTCCTATATTGGCACGACAAGTCATCCCTATTGTTATTTAAGTTTTAGGAACGACTATTGTCGTCCCTATATATCAGTAGCAAGATGTCTATAGGGAAGACGTCCCTGGGAGGATATGTCGTCCCTATATAACTAATGCAGCGACAATGGCATTAATAGGAGCGATTTTTATCGTCCCTCTTAAGCATTATTCTTGTAGTGAACAGATCGTGCCAACTCTAGTCGATCATCTTATAAAATTAATTGCGGTGGAAAATACAAGAAATTCTTTAGAAACTAGGGTTTTTGTGTCTATGATGGTGATTGATTGTTCACCTCTTAGTTCATTAGTGATCTCTTCTATGAAACTTTTCAAATTTGATACTATTCACTCATTTCTTTTTATTTTCTTCCACCAACCATTCCAACTTATTTTAGAAAAAAAAAAAAAAAATCACTCCCACATTAAGAGACCGAAGCACCATAAGTAAGATGATTAAAAAAATAAATTAAATATGAATGTTATTAATTAACATTAAGAATATATTTTCAAATATATATATTATTAAATTAAGAACAAAAACTCTAAAATGACAATAAAAGTGAAATAGATAGAGAATTACCTATTTTATTTTATAAAATCTATTATTTTTACACTTGCATATTTTTAAATATTAACCACATGATCTAATAATGATTTTATATTATATATATAATTATTTTGTTATTCGTACTTTCAAAATTCTGCATTCACCTTTAACCATTGAAAAAAATAAGCCATGGCCATCCTCTCACGACAAAGAAAATTTCAAATTGAAAAGCTGTCAATTTCATATACAATTTGGACCAATCCAACTATCTCTTTATCACTTAAATATTAATTTATGAAAGTGGATTTTATTCGCAGGTCCACAACCTAAGAAAATCCTTTGATGAATTTAGTGGATCTTGTAGCGTTTTTAGTGTTGTTATTTTAGTATATAACATATATACA
>BMAC01000624.1:409695-436979 GCA_014905375.1 Phtheirospermum japonicum | reverse complement strand
CTTTTATTTAAAAAATTTTTGTTTTCCGCTGCGCGACGGCACCATCAAATCCCCAACAGTGGTATCAGAGCTACTGGTTTTTAAATCAATTAATTGCTTATGTGTTTTTGCTTTCGAGAGCATGTTGAATTTGTTGAGTTGTTGATTTGGATATTATCTTGTGTTGGGAATTTCTTATAGCTGAATATTTGGTCGGCCTTAGAATTTTCACGGGAATCACGTGTCAGAGTGTCCGACAGTCTTACGTGTCAGACTGTTTGACAGTCTTATCCTAAAAACTTAAATATTCTCGAGTCTCTATAAGAAATTCCCAATCACAAGATAATATCCAAATCAACACAACTCAACGAATTCAACATGCTCTCGAAAGCAAAAACACATAAGCAATTAATTGATTCAAAAACCAGTAGCTCTGATACCACTGTTGGGTTTTTTATGGAGCCGTCGCGCAGCGAAAAACAAAAATTTTTAAATAAAAGGAATTTTGAATCGAATTCAATTGACGACGGCCCATTTTAAATTTTAATTAATTCAAACAATGTTTTCAATTACTTTATAGATGAAACAATTCGATTTTCGTAAAATCGAACGAGCATGATAAGTTTCTATTTAATATCTTAAACATATATATATATAATTATATATATATTATATATATATATATATATATATATATATATATATATATTAATATATTAATCATATATATAATTATTTATTCTAAACTAAACATATACACACATATATGATATATATATGTAGAGAGCATACAACATAAACTATTTTATATATGTACATTACACACCATCATGCATGCAGTTTATATTATATGTGTATATATAACATGCACAACACACATAAAATCACACACAGCATACTTATATATATCTATATATCATACACAGCATACAGATTATATATATCATATATATATACCAAACGGGATCGGCCATTGTACCTCACAACGGAGGAAGAGCGTCGAGGCAGGAGCTTCGGCGACGAAGCGACACCAGATTGCGGCAAGAGTGTGGCGTCGGCTCGGCTTGGCAGCACACCGGCAGTCGGACGGCACAGCAGCGGGCAACGGCAGCGGCGCTGCGTTCGGAGATCCTCGGCTGCGGAGATGCAGCTTCCGGCGATCCTCGGCTGCGGAAGATGCAGCGTCCGGCGACTGCAGCAGGATACGCTGTCGGGAGGCAGCGAGGCGGAGTCCGGCGCGGGGACGGCTGCGACGACTGCTCGGGAATGGGCTGCAGCGACTGGAACTCCGGTCATGAGGCTAGCGGTAGCGATGAGCGCGAGACTCAGAACGAAGCGGCGGCGGGTGGTCGTCGACTGTGGATTGGCAGCACGCCGGCAGTCGGACGCGATGCGCTGGTTGCGAGCACTCCGCGATGACAGCAGGTAAGGCAGCGGCACTGTCGCGGTCACGGCTTCCGGCGTGGCAGTGGTCCGGCTGGTGGCTCCACGACAGCAGCGATCCGACGGCTGCGATGCGGTAATGTCGATGCTTCTCCAACGACGGCGATCCGACGGCTGCGATGCGGCGCGATGCGTCTCCAGCGTATCGATGTCACACACCGTATTTCCCGACGTACTCGCAACGATGCACTAGTCTCGTCGTGAGATTGAGAACGACAGAAAAAAAAACACGAGAACCGAACGTTTCGGTGCAGCGGCGGCCGGCGGCCGGAGGCGGACTGAAGGGTTTCGGTGGCTAGGGTATTGTTGAACCTTTTTCGAAAAAATTTCCGTCTCTTCTTCTCTGTATCCTTTTCTTTTCCTTTTATAAATTTTTTTTTATTTAAAGACAAGCCCAAGCCCAATGGGCTCAAAGTATGTTGGGTCCAAATATAAAAACATTATGGACTGGCCCAAAACTAAACCAACCTTTTAATTTAAAAAATCACCGGCCCAATAACTTTAAAGGGCTTATTGGGCCGACCAAATTTTTAAAACAAACGGTTCTGCTAGACCAATCCACCGTAATAAAGTAACTTCATCAGAACCATACCTATGCAACAAGCATGGGATAAAAGATATGGAATGCCAATAAGTATAAAAGATATTATTACGAATAAAAACCGATTATGTTACAAGAGAATGGTCAGACCACAGCCACAAGTTGGCTTGTTGGTCACCTTATTCTAACAGTTTTATCTCCTCCAAACCTCTACATTTCCCTTGTCATGTAAACCCTAGTTTAAGTTCTTAGTTTAGTGTAGTCTAGTTTAGCTTAGTTTAGTTAGCTTGGTTAGTTAGTTTGTGATAATTTTCTTGTTGATTTGTGGAGAAGGTGACATCTCCATCCCTTGTTGTTGCTTAGTGTTGAAGACTTAATTTTCTTTTGAAGCTTGTAGTGGATTTGAAACTTTGGAGTTTAATGCAATTTGGTAGTGTTCTTTCCCTTTACAATTATGTTGTGTTATTGATTGACTGTTCTTATTGTTGTTTTGATTATTAAGCTTGGGTTTGTGTTGTTTTCTTTCCATTGTTCTTCAATTTCTCATTTTTAGATTCTAATAGTTCTTGTTCTAGCAAAACTCCATGGATGTTGGTTTGAAACTTTTTACTCCTTTTAGTTAGACATGATCTTAGTCCTTAAAAGATGTATGAAGCTTTCCTCTTTGGTGATTTGACTTTCCTCCAATTTAATGCTTTTGTCCACTTTCAATTTCAAAAGCTTTGATTTTCCCTCCATGAATTCTCTTTTAATTGTAAGCTTAATTTGATGCAATTAGTTTAGAAATTAGGGGTTTAGGATCAAGGTTCGTTTAGTGCCATTAGTCGGAGCTTGTCGAGAATTGGGATTGACGACCCCAACACTTGGTCGACAATTTGGGATTGACAACCCTGAATCGTGGATTAAGTGCTCGGCGAAAACCGATTAATCGTGGAGAAGAATCGAACACCCTAAACCCTCATTTTCATTATTTTCATTAAAGTCTTCTTTTAAATTCCAAACTCAAATCAAATCAATGACTTAATGCTTTCTTAGTTTAGATTAGTGTAGTTTAGCTTAACAAGAGAATAACTAAAAAACCCAACCGCCGATATGAACGCCTCTTTTAAGCACTTGGTGATTATAATAAGGAGGTCAATCAATGAAAAAAGTTATGGCAATGAAAGAGGAATGAGAGAGTTATGCCTATGGGTGTTCATCGGTTCAAACCGAACCGAAGTTTCAGTTAACCGAAACCAAGGTTTGGGAATATTAAAAATCGAACCGTAATGCATGGTTCGGTTCGGTTCAAACCGAATTAAATTTAGGTTTGTTTGGTTTGGTTTTCGATGAACCGAATTTATTCCAAAAAAATATATATTCAAAAAAATATAAAAAAGGGATAATTCTCATATGATACACTAAGATAAACATTAATTCCCAATAAGTCATTTAACTTTTTATTTTTCCCATATAAGTAAAAGACATTCCATTTAATCAAAAACCACATCTACATTATCGAAAATACCCTTAAGCTTAAGAAGACCTAATTTATATAAGTGTATACACATATACACACGGGGAAATCGATGTTGGTTTTATCATTATCATCTCTCCCGTCTGGGCGAAATCCACATGTCTTCCACTCGACGCCGCCATTTCGCCGCCACCAAACCACCCCTGGTCAATGGTTTCTATCAGAAACCACATGGACAACGACAATAACAATCCCCCAATTATTTTTCCTCGATCAACCACAAAAACCTTCACATTTCGACGGAAAAAATCCTTCAAATACACGCTGATAACCAACCACAGTCGTTTTCGGCCTCGGACTCAGATTTGGATTCCGATTCGAACTCATCGACTTTGTTTTCTCCATCGGATTCGAGCCCATCGCCGCCTTCTCCCCTCATTTCAGTTTCAGATCTCACGGAGGGTCCAGCATCCGATGCGGCGGGATGGTTCGATTCGTGGATGAAGATATTGTGTGTCAAGGTGCGGTTATTCTGTAGTAGTTTTATTCGTCGCGAGGGGTGTTTTTGACTTTTTGCTCCGCTGAATTTACGGCCGTTATGATGGCGTTCCTGTATTTTTGGTGGCGGAGGAGATTGAGAGACGCAAAGGAGAGTAAGGGTAGGCTGATTGTCATCATCAAGGAGAGAGATGAGGTAAGTTGATATATTTTGCCCACCAACCGTTTGTAAAAATAACGATGAGAACATAAAACTCTCAAAGTACACATATTTAATCACTGTTGTCTCTTATCAATAGGCTCTCTGGAACTGTAATTTGTAAAGTCAGTTTCATTCTTGATGCAAAAGTTAATTCTCCAATTACTTGGCATTGTTAATGTTATTTTCATTCTCAGTTATTAAATTACTTGGTACTCTTGTGTAATAAAATCATAGTGGTCCCAAGGTTATTGCGTATGTTAGTGGGAACTTAATATAAGGACAAATTATTCCCCCTCTCTCTAATTTTTATTTTTATTTGTTTTTCCAATTTTGTTTTTGCAGAAAATCAATCAACTGTTGGATTAAATATCACGGATGAATCAAGTTTTACTGGCATTTCAAAGAGTTCCAACTAGCTCCACTCCATAAGCCGGATTCTATAAAGTTGTCGTAAAGTTCTCTTTGGATTGTACAAAGTGATTGTTGCTTGTCCCTACTCATGATTTGGGAGAGAAGATTATTGTTTTTAGATGGCCAAAAAGTTAGAATGAGATAATAATTTCATAAAAAAAATCCACAACGTAGTATGAAATTTGATGACGTAATATACGTAAATATGTAATTTTATGAAATTAATAGTATGAAATTCGACAATTTAGTATGAGATCTCACAATGTAGTATAGAATTTCACAACACGGTATGAAATTTTATGAATGTAGTATGGAATTTCCACAACGTAGTATGAAATTTTATAAATGTAGTATGGAATTTGACCGGAGTCTGGCGACAAGGTAGTATGAAATTTTATGAATGTAGTATGGAATTTTCACAACGTAGTATGAAATTTTATAAATGTAATGTAGTATGGAATTTCCATATCGTGGTATGAAATTTTATGAATGTAGTATGGAATTCGACCGGAGTCCGACGACAACGTAGTATAAAATTTTATGAATGTAGTATTGAATTCGACCGGAGTCCGGTGATTAACATGGTATTATAAAATTAACATGAACCTTATTTGAGTTAAATTTGGGGAAAAAATAAAACATGTTAGTAAGGATAAATTTGTACTTTTATATATTAGTTTGATTAAATGAGAAGTTGAATGAATAAATGGGAATCAATACTTTTCAATGGATTTTTTAGGAATACATATTTTCCTATTGGAGTAAATGGTAATTGTCCCTATAAAAAAATTTTTTAAAAAAATGAAAACACCTACCTGGTAAAATTATTATGTTATTGATGATATATTGCTGCCCGTATACATAGTACTGATAAATTTCCTCATTGTTGTGCTTATTATTATTTATTTATTTATTTCAAATCGTACTTTCATTTAAAAAAAATTGGTTCCTTTTGGATTAAATGAAGAATTTCTGAAATTATTTTGAGTTCTAATTCTTTGGAAGGCAATTTACCATCAGAGTCAGGCCAAATGTCTCTTGTGAAGTTGTAAGATTACATACTTATACGTACCAGTTTTTTAATTATATTTACAAGTCATAGTGTTTATTTAGTCCAAAATTGAACATTGCATTTTTTTTTTAAATTAAAAGCTTAAATTGTAGAAATTTGTATGTGTATGGTTCATTTTCATGATGACTAAAGTATTTGGAAAAATAATTGAGTGAGGCTGCATAAAGTTTCATGACAACGGCTTTGATTTTTCTTTTTATTTTATTTTTGAGGTTCCGTTGATGCAGGGATTTGTCGAATAACAAGTTTACTGGATATATAAAAGACATAAACGCTTTACTTAAAATTATTTTTTAAATTTATTTGAAAAATATAAAAATAAAAATTAAATTCGGTTTTCGGTTCAGTTCGGTTAACCGAACCCCAAAATCGAAAACCGATTTTTTCCAAAAACCAAAATCGAACCAAAATTTTCAATTCGATTCGATCGGTTAACCAAACTGTGCACACTCCTAGTTATGCCTAATTTATATGGAAAAAGGAAAAAAGATTAAAAAAAAGGCAGGAAAAGTAACTATTTTTTCAATATTTATCTCATATTTTCATAAGAATTGTTTCTCTCCAAACTCTCCTTTTTATATAGATGTAGATATAGGTGTTTTGTTTATTTTTATTTTGGATTAGGCCAAACCTTAAGGCAGTTTATCTCAAGCATCAATCCAAAAGGAGAAATATAAAGAAATACTACCTAAAGAGAGGTCAAGAAATTTCCTTCTATTCCACAATCCATTTATTTGCCTTTTGTTCTTTATTCTCTTTGCCCCACCCCAAGTCCTTTATTAGGGGAACTTCTTTCCAGTTCTTTGATCATTTGATATTGACTTGTGCTATGCTATGCTTTGCTTTGCTTTCAGTCATATTCTATTTCTACAGATTTAAAGTTATTATAATAATATAATTTGATTATTTCTTCTTTTTGATTAAGGTCTTTTCATTGGCCCATTACCTTTGTCGGACATCACTTTTCCACATAATTGGAATATTTTGCTAAATAAAAGTTCGTTCTATTTTCAGTTTTATTGCGAGCGTTAGAATAAATGTTTACTTGATATTTTATTCAAGATTTTATTAGAAAAGTAAACAAGATTAAAAAGCAAAAAAAAAAAAAAACTATGACAAAAATTAAGCCCCATCACATTTGCTTCTGTAAAGTATAAAATAGAAAAAAGGACCCAATTATTTTTCCGAACATTTTCTCTCTAACTTCTAGAAAATGAACAAAAGTAAATGTAATTATGAATATTAGCCATTGTTGCACCAAATTAAATAAGCCAATTTGTAAGAGAGTGTTCTGTTTCTTCTTATTTCAGTTGACTGGTCCTCCATTGAAGTGCTCCACTGGTCCTACTTTGTGGAATTGATTTCTAGTGTGAATTTAAAATTTTTAAGTTGGAATATTACACCATTTTTCAAGATCCACGATCAACTTTATTCGTACTATTTAGATAGGCTTTTACAATAAACCAAGATTTACTTTAGTTGGAAATATTTCATTGAAAACAAATTTAATGTTATTTTATGATGATTGTAATAATTTTATTAGTGATTATGATGATTCTATAAAATATAATTGGTTTGAATGTTTACTATGATAATTATATTATAAAAATAGTTGAGTTGAGTCGATAACTATTAAAAATATGAATGTATTGCAAAAAATAATTCACTTTGAGTTGATAATCATTGAAAATAAGTGTTGTTGTTACGATAATTATTAGAAGTGGTAATCTTATTATTAATTTGTGATAATTTATGAAAAACATGACTGTTACAAAATATTAAGATTATAGTGTTAGATAACATGATTATTGCTTATAAAAACTTTATTAATTGTTGATGATAATTTTTTTATTGGTTACTGAAACTGAGAAAATATATATTTTACAAAATTGAGCTTGTGAAAAATCAGTGATAAAATTATCAAAACCTAAGCTAAAAAAGTTAGTTGTAAGAAGAAAAAAAATCAAATATTGTACCTAATAAACCAAAAAATAAAAAAGATAGGTGACCTGGTGAACAAAAATGTCTTGTACACTATACTAATTGGTCAATTTCCCGAATAAAAAAAAAATGACAATTGAATTAACTCTTTATGAGGAATCCTTCTAGATATCATTTCCAGAATTTTCTTTTGGCCTTGTTTGGTCTAAAACTCAGAAACTTGAATTCGAGTTTTAAATTTCAATTCTCGTTTGTTTTAAAACTCAATTTTTAAATACTCAACCAACAGATACTTAACCTCTATCCTATATTATCATATTTACACACTTATCACTTTTATCCTATCATTGTTATATTTAAATAATTAAAAACTACTAAATATAATATAATAATACAACATCATCCAATTTTCGAACATGATTTCATATCAAATACAATATATAATAACATAATATTATATAATTTTCAGATATGATTTGACATTTACAATAAAAAATAGATGATAACCCTACTATTCTAATAACTTTGAATGTCAGGATGCACAATTCCAATAAAATCTAGTCGAAACTAGTTAGGAGCGGAATTTTAAAAGAGGTATTGGCTAGAACAATTTCAAAAGGAGTAAAAGCATCTTTTATTAATTATTACAGACATGTTCTTCACCTTAAATTTAAAGGTTCGTTTGGGTTGCGCGTCTATAAGTTGCTCAAAATCAATTTACTTAAAAGCTTATTTGCAATGGCCCAATTCATTATAATGTTCACATTGAATATGTTCTTTTAAAGATAGAAGAGTTTAGTAGGATTGTAGGGCGGCCAAATGAAACTTAGCACACAAAATAGAGCTAAACCTAGATGGAGATTTTTAAATGTGATTTGAAGTACCTAAAAACTTAACTCGCATGAAATTTTTTACATATATAAACATATAAAAGTGAGGCTAGCGAGGGCACACAAGAAAAAACATAACTAGCACTCTTGGGATAAATTTCAAAACTCCGAATCAGCAAAAATTTCACAACTAACGTATAGCTAGTCTTTCGTTTTACAATTACACAATCTAAGAATGAACAGTAAGAAAAGCTAAATCATGCAAGTTGCAGTAATTTCACTGTCAGCAACCAAACAAAATTGTGTGTCGACCTATCCGATTACGTAAATACCCCTCCATACATAATTTAAACTTTAAAAAAAAAACAAAAAAACAAAAACCATTACGCCGTCGGCACCTTCCGAGCGAACCTTTGCAGAGACTTCGGCAATACCTGACTTTCCCCATCGTCGTTCCTCTTCCTCTTCTTCTCCGACACCCCATCATCCAAGAACGGTTTTTTCGCTTTCGCCACCTCATCCCGTTTCTTCTTGGCCATCTTGCTCGGCTTGCTCCTCCCCTTCGTCTTCTTCTTGAAAGCCTTCTTCTTCGCGCCCTCCACAGCTGCCTCCTGCTCCGCCTCCCTCTCCTCCTTACTCATCTTCTCCTTCTTCCTATTCGGCCTCACCGACCCAATCTTGGTGGGGTCCAGCATGATCGTCTCCGGCGGCAACTTATCCAGAAGCATCTTCACCTCCTTCTCGTTCCTCTGCTTGCGCGTCTCGAACGGGTTCGCCACCCACGAATCGAAGTTCGGCTCGCCCGACCCAGGGATCAAAACCGACGACCAACCCATCGAGTGCCCGATCGCCAGCACATCCTCGTAAGGCCTAAACGAAACTTTCCTTGTTTGGTAACCCTTCACCATGGAATGACCCATGTAGCGGCTGTAACTGCCAGACCCGGAAAGATCGCCCAGTACCTGGACGAAGGATCCGGATGACGTGGCGAGCAGGCCCTTCTGGCTGAAATCCATGGTCGTCGCGTGGCCGGGCAGCGTTTGGACAACCTCGTATTTCCTCAAATCCCAGATTTTGATTTTTCGCTCCATCCCGGAGGTGGCCATGAGGTGGCCGTTGGAGTGGAAGGCAAGGGCGGTGACGGGGCCCTTGTGGCAGAGCATCTTGACGAGGGGGGCGGCGGAGGTGGGCTTCCACATGCTGACTGTGCCGCCCGAGTGGCCGACGGCGAGCACGTTGTTGAAGGGGTTGACCTCCATGGCGTCAGAGCGGCCGAAGCCAGTTCGGTAGGTGTTGATCATTTGGCCGGAGGTGATGTCTTGGAAATGGAGGTGGCCTACTTTGTTTATGGATGTTAGGAGGAAATGCTTGTGGAGGAATTGGAGCTTCGTTGCGGGGCCGTGTTCCTGACGAAGAATACGATTGAGGTCATTTTGATTTGTTTGTTTTAAAATGAGTTTTTTTTTTTTTTTAATTCAAACACTAATCAAACAAAATGAAGATTTGAGGGTGCAATTGGATATCGTTTCGTTGAAATGAGAGAGAAATTGAATGACAAGTTTTGGGAGTGCGAATGGATATGAGATGAAAATGTAATGATATCAAGGTTAATTTTTTGTAAAAAATAGTAAAATAATGATTGGATATGATTGGTAGTTTATGTGAGTAGAGAATAATGGAATTTATGGGAAAATGTGTAATGGTGATCAGTGATTGAATGATAATTATTATTTTTTAAAATGGTTGAAGTGATTGGTGGGAGAATAAGGTGAAAGTGAGTGAATAGCAGAATTTTTGAAAGAATACAAAAATTCTAACGTGGAATGATATCCAATTGCACCTTAAATCCTTATGCATGTCTTTAAGCTACTGCTGCAACTATTCGTTGTTTGATTTTCAGATCCTTCGAGATTGTTATTAAATTTCTGAAAGACTGTCCTTTGCAGTAAAACTGATATGACATGAGATCCTTAACCGAAGTTTTGTTTCCCAAGAATCAAATTTTATTTTAAACTACTTAATGAAATTATTTAAGGATCAAAATCAAAATTGACTGATTCATACCCGTCTTAGGTTTCCAAAATTAATTTAAATAACTATTACAGCATTGGAACACTAGTTGTACAGGTTAAAGTATTCAGGTTATATTTACTGGTCCGACATATTAAGATATGGACTTCAAAACTCTGTTGACTTGGTCAAAGTTTAAATTTAATAAAAAAAATGCCCTTTTAAACTAGGCTAGAATAGACTGCAGCATACTGAATGATTAGAAATAGTTAAAGTAGCAAGAGGTTGAATTGCTAACCTTCATGCAGTGCATCTCCGTACCAGTCTCGTTATACATATACACATACCTGTCGTGTTAAAATACACTGTTCAAAAATGCGGGCCAAAATTCAATTATATAATCATGAATTCAGACAAGACATTTTTTGATTTAATGTAATTCAATGATGCATATTGAAGCTTTTCATTTTATTGGGATATTAGAATGTCAGTGGAAGCTGATACCATATATAATAGTGAAAACAAAAAAATATATAGGCGTAATTCCAAATAGCAAAATTACATGCCTCCAGGATAATTTTTTCCTGCTTTTCCATAGTCCACAAATAATAAGCAGCAACTAAAAAAGGATATACGTAAAAAACTTTACTGTGAAAATGATTAAAAGATTAAGAGAACCTACTTTTTTTGAGCAGCAGCTAAAAGCGTCTGGTCGTGCAAGAATACCGCATCACGTACTGTTTCCCTAACCTGTAAAAATTTGCACAACTTGAATGCATATTCTACATAATCTAATATAGCTTCTCAGAAACAAGAACAAGAAAACATGCAGTTAAAAGAACGTAAATGAAAGCATCTTTTTTAACTGGATTAGTAACACAAGCATATGGTGTATGTACTGCATATACCATATAATTTTGCTCATGTAGTCTATAAAGTAGTAGAAAACTATTCACAAACATAAATAGCTAATAATACAAAATTAAATAATGAAAAAAAAAAGATGAAGAATGAAGACATTATTGTATGAATATCGTATTAGATCACATTTATTAATGTTTTGAAAGTATCATAATGGCAGCACATGTTAAAAAGGGTTGAGTACCTGAAATTCTTTAAGAAGGTCCATATTTTTCATGTCCAAAATCGCCAAATGACCTTTTCGTCCAGCTGCTACCATGTATCGACCACTCAAGGTGAAATCCAGAGTGTATGGACCAAGATCTGAAAATATTAATATTAATTTAACTTTGTTCATTTTGTGTTCACCAAAATAAAATCGTGCCATTGCCACATCAGCATTATTCACAGTAATATGTGAAGCAACTAAGAAATGAGGTTTGAACCTGGCAAGACGATATCGAATTGTTTTCTGGTACTCAGGATATCGACTTCACTAGCAATCGCCTCCTGCTTAATCCTCCATGTTTTCTCTACACCCTCAGCTTCCAAATAGCCTCCTTCACTTGCATTAAGCCACTGTGAAAATAACCCAATTTTTTTTTTTTTTTTTTTATCTTTTTCTCCCAAAAACAAATTCTTGAAAATACCATAACAAAATATTCATCATAAATCAATGAGTCACCTTCTCAGCCTTTGCAGCAGCTACCGCAGACTTTCCATGTAAAGCTTCCCTCGCAGCTAGCTGGCCCCTCAATTTCTTATCTTGTAACGCCTAAGGTAGGAAAACAAATATAATTTCTCAAAAATAAAAATAAAAAATAAAAATATTCACGTTAGACAAATAATAATAATAGCAAAAAATCTCGAAAATCATTACCCCTAAATCGGCAGCACCGCCTCTGAGATATTTCTTCACTTTAATCTCCTCCTCATCGGAAACCCCCTTCAAATGCGAAAATCGAATTCAAATAAAAACCTATTCCCAACAGCAGAAAATTCAAAAAACGAAATTACTAGTTTTATGCTTCGTTTTACCTGTTCTACAGAGGGTATAGTATTTAATCGGCCAACATTTGCTGCCTTAACCACCATCTTTTTCACCTTTTTAATAACCAGTGGGATGCTGAAAGTAGAAAAAGAGGAAACGTTATTTACTGAATAAATACAACACAGAAACACACGAATCGACACGCGCGCACAGATAGAGAGAGAGAGAAACCTTTACTCAGGGGTGAGTGCTCACGGTGGCCTTAAAGATGTTCACGGCAGCGTCACCGGCGGAGGTCAGATGAGAGGCTCTAAAACCCTTCCAAGTATTTGTTTTTGTGTCTGAATTAGAATTGCAATGGTTTAAATGATGCGGGCTACATGGGCCAGGTATTCGGAAATGGGCCAGCCCATTAGAAGTCTTCTCTCTTTGGTTTATGTTTGTTTGTTTGTTTTTTAAGAAGG
Organism: Phtheirospermum japonicum; assembly: GCA_014905375.1. Lineage (NCBI taxonomy): Eukaryota > Viridiplantae > Streptophyta > Magnoliopsida > Lamiales > Orobanchaceae > Phtheirospermum > Phtheirospermum japonicum. The sequence continues at coordinate 424,241 of BMAC01000624.1, read as the reverse complement.
TAAACATCTGAAAATTTGGGGGTATGAATCCCTTACACCCACCAATTTATAATAACATAGTTAGGGGGCTGAATCCTCAACACGATCAATTACCAATTAATTAATTAATTACAATGAAACTAGTAATTAACCTATTTTTTTAATGTTTGTGCTTCTCGTAATCCTTCTCTCTTCTTCGCTTAATTTGGATTTTAATTTTCCTTTATCTTTTCTTTTATCGTCCTTTTTTTTGTCGGGTAAAGTGTAGACAATGGTGTGAGTGAGCTCAGACAATGAATCGGAATCCAAGGAGTGACGGTCCAAAAAAGCCTCAATCTCAAATTGGTCGCGGAGAGTGTGGTTGGGTACACCCTAATTGGGAAATGATGGAATTGGGGTGGAAGGAGTCAGTGGAGGGGCGACAGAAGTAGTGAGGAAACGAAAATATGATGAAAAAGAAAAAAAAATGCATGAAAAGATAAAATATTAGTTTTTTCCTGCATAAATCTCAACTAGTTAATTAATTTTTTTTTTAATATTCACTCGTGTAATAATCTTTTAAAACATTAATTTCGTTGGATTTGAGTTGCTAGGGTCATTGCTTGCATCAATATTTTAAAACTTGAACATGATTGATCAGTTTGACTGGTCTAATAAAGAATCGGCCATAGACCTGGTGCATCAATAGAACCTATATATCAAAACTGATAAAAGACGGTACAAACACATGTTGGCTATCGACCACCTTATTTATTTGAGGGAGGTAGAGAAAGGGGTTTGTAAAACATAGGTTGTTCAATGCTAATATCATGTAAAATGGTTGGTGATAATGGTTATAAGCTTTATCCCTGTGGGGATGCGCTCCAAAGTGCGGAAAAAGCAAACGATGAACAGTGTGTCCATAAGCAATTGGTGAGTCGCGGGTCCTACAGGCAAAAGTTTTCCGCTTTGATCTGTTTGTCCCTTTTTTTCTTTTTCTTTTTAATTTACAACGGCTAAAATTAAAGGGTCGTTGGAGATCCAATAGTTCAAATTAATCCCACCAGTAAATTCTCTTTTTTAATTCGAAACAAATCAGAAAAAAACTCAAAAGAATCGGAAAAAATGGACAAATATAATTAAAAAATAGAAAAATTATTTTGTAATTCAAAAAATAAAATGAAATAATTAATTAAACTTGAAAATATAAATATATATATATATATATATATATATATATATATGAGAAATCGTAAAAGAATTTTGAAAAAAAATGAAAACTTTATAATTTAAAATTTTGTAATTTAGAAAATAAAATAATTAATCAAATTCAAAAAATAATAAAAATCAATTAAAAGAAAGAGTATAACTAGAAAAACAGAGAACTTAGAATTTTTTGTTCAAAAAATAAAATATTTATTTATTTATTTGTAAAGCTTTTAATTATTTTTAATGTTCTCAATATTTTATTTATCTTTTTTATTATATATAAAATAAATGGATAAAAATAATAGTTTATGCAACTTCCCCTCTCCTTTTTTTGCTCACCTTTCGAGTTGCGGTTGTTACGCAACTTTGATATTATCACTTCTGGCATCATTTCCCTCTTCCTTTTCTCCTCACCGTTTTACATGCTTTAACCATATGGTTAGTAACCAACTCCGCATAGAGCACTCCTACGCACGAGAGTGTTGCAAGAAGAAGCCTTCCGCATATGGGAAGGGGTGGGCCCAAGTTCAGCCCACCCTCGTGATGACACTTTTTTTCCTTTATTGAACGACTAGGTTGATCAGAATCAGTCATTATTACGTACATAGGGGTGTACATTGTATCGTACACCCAAAGATGAACATTTAATAAAACAAATATGTACATTTTTTATGATTGATCATACTACCATTACGTTTTCATCTATATTATAAAAAATTATACATTTATCGCATTGAGATTCATATTTATCACATTGCAGGTGATTAATATATATACACATTTATTAAAATTCATATTGATATTTATCATAATGAAGATGAACTTTTATCACAATGGAACAAACATAAACATTTTTATCACAGCAAATATGAACATTTTTATGTTTGTTATTTATTCATAAATGCACATTTGTCATACTAAAAATAAAAATATATCACAACAAATATAAAAACTTATTTTAACGAGAATAAACATTTATCACATTTAGGAAATACTTTTCATCCAAGTGTATGGTGTAATATACCCGAGTGTACATAATAATTTACCGATCAAAATGTTGTGGATCTGATGGTCCAAATTTATGTCAGCTTAATTTTATTTCTTTTTCTTTTTTTTTTCCTTATAAGTTTAAATAAAAATTAGTTACTAAAATTAAAAAAATGTTTATCTTTTGGTGCATGGTACAAAGTACAACCAGGTATACATAATAATGGTCCGGTTTAATTGGATCGAATTGTTTAACTCGGCGGTAGAATGGGCTAGCCCTTCAATTAGTTGATTGGATTTGAATGGCCTAGCCCATCAATTAGCTCGTTTTGACATCTCTGCAGCTGATGTGATGACAACTTTTGAACCTTGGTTGTGGAGGTCAATATCAACTCACCCAACCAGTTGACCACCTCAATATTTGTATTATTCACTAGATTTATGTATTCTTATACTCTCCGTAATTAAGAAATAATTGATAAATGCCTAAATTATGTTTCAAATCTAAAATAATTGCTATACTTACATACCTTGCATCTAAATAATTGTCAACTGTCCAAATCATAAATCTTAATGTCAATTTCTTAAAACATATCACAAGGAGGAAAGGGAGACCGGAAGATGGAAGAGCTAGGGGAGGTCGGGACATTTGGCGAAAATGGAAGGCTTTTCTTCTTTTACTTCACATAGCTTTTCGTCTCTTTGATAGCTGGAAGTTCTCCAAAAGTATGAAAAGCTGGAGGACTTTGTACCATCCATTCCGGTGTGGTTGGATTCTGTTCAACAGCCCAAGGACTTGGAGCACATCTTTTGTTCTTTCCACTGCTTGAAGTGATTGTTACGACCACGCAAAAATGACAAATCCCAACCACGGATATATAAGAGCCAAAATTGCTAACGGCATTCCATCTCTAATCTTGGAGTTTTTGTCCCAACCTAGGTTAGGGGATCGTTAGACTGTAGATTGCTACTGAAAAATAAATAGGCTTACGCGGCTTGTTTCACTCCTCAAGCTCCCCTAACAAGAATTTGTCTTGGAAGAACAAAATGAAATGTGGACAACCGCGCTGGTCGTAATAGATTGAACACGTTGGTTTTTTTTTTAGCATGAATCACAACCTTACCTTATCTTCACCATGAAACGGACTCCAAGTTCTTATTGCGGAGCACAAGGAGATTTATAATCAATATGATAACGGGAATGAAAACCAGAAGCACAACTGTGGTCTTTCTGGTCCATGATAATCAAACCAACAGTAAGCGTAAGGTAAACATGAGAAATCAGGTTGTTTCTGATGATGAGAATTTTATCTTATTTGAAGTTTGTGAAACCTATAATGTTTGTAATCTTAGAACACAGTTGTCGGTATATGATGGTCATATACCTATGGTCGGTATATCTTTTAAAGCTCAGACCGAACCTATGCTTTCTTCTGACATTGCTTTCAAAAATCATTGTTATTGTTATATCATATAATCGTATGTCATCTCTTACTATTATAGGATTGTCGTGTTAAATATCTTTTATATTGAGTAATTTCTTTTTGCTTTGCTCATTTGAGTAGTCGCATATTCATTTCAACTCAATATGTGATTTAAATTAAATTATATTTTTATTTGTTTTTCTATTTTATTACATTTTTACATCGTAATCATTTTAATTTTTAAAAAGAATTCCAGTTACCGTAATTGTGAATAATCTAAACAAGTTAGGGTGTAATTGGAAATCAAAATTTTTGGTTTCCCTCAACTAGAAAAAGAAAAAAAAAAGGCAAACAAATGATTATTTATAACTCAAAAAATATAATTCACTTTTTTGCTCAAAAAGTTTTTCCTCATTTCTATCCCTCATCTCTCTTATCTCTCAACTACCATTAATTTTCTACCACACAAAAACTTTATTTTATTTCCTCTCTCTCATTTTTCCACCATCACTAATTCCCACCACACAAAAATTCTTGTGAGTCCCATTTGAAATTTTATTTACCAAATAATTTTATATCCAATCACTTACTCAAAAAACACAAATTATATTCAATCATTATCTTATCAAAAAAAATTATTTCCCTGAAATTTTTGTTTTCACTATTTTCTAGTGAAACGCAACAAAAATGAACGAAAGGATATCCAATCGCACCCTTATTTTTGAGAAAATTTTCTAGAGTTTCAAAGACCTATATAAGCTACGAAAATATACATATTAAAGAATTTTACAAGATAATCTTAGTATGTACCCAGTAATTACCAACAACGTTAATTTAACCATGTGAATAAATTTTATTTGGCACGTGACACCACACATCGCACGATACACACATCAAATGTTGAATAGTGCCCAACATGTATGAGACACGGAAATGACGTTTATATTGGTACGAGACGCTGATACAATATTGTTATTGTAATTTACTATCATTAATATTTAGCATTTTAAATTTTAAAATACTTATATTAGCACGAGATACCAGTACGACACGACTCATGTTGAAAAATATAATGTGTTCAATTATTTTAATTACATGTGCTTACAAGTCATTTTCCAAAAATGTAGGTGATTTTATTTGATTTCCTATACCATTCAATTCATCAATATTTTGATCTCATCACACCAGATTGTTGATACTAAATTCATATCACAGATCATCAAACTTGACCTCAATACTGTGATTCATTTATTATATATATAATTAGTATTTGTTTCTAACAAATCCGTGTAACACAATCTATACTAGTTCACTATTTGAAATTGTTAATATCGCACAACCACACAACATAATTTTACCTTTCAAATTTTCCATTTAACATTATAAATTAGTACTTTATACCCTTGCGATGCACGGAGCTCATGGTGTATAAATATATTAATTAAATATTAGTATTATTATTGATTTTAATTAATTAAATAACTAATGTATTGTTTAATTTTTGCACATAATAATTTTGTTATTATATTTGTAGAATTGTTGCTTCCATTGAATCTCGATTGATGACTCGCAAAATAGTATGTTTATGTGTAGTTTTGCATACAATATTATAAATCATAAACAAATAATGTTTTAATTATTTCGGCTATTAGTAATCTCAATTTGTCTTGTGTATGTTGTTATAAATTAAAACATTGTAAATATGAAGTAAAAAATACTATAAAAAATAGTGGATTACCGAGGGAAAATATGCCCTCGATAATATTGAGAGCTTTTACCGAGGGCAATATCGAGAGATTAAACTTCCGGTAACGACACCCTTAGTAAAATTTTTGGTTAATCGACACCGACGTTTACCGCCACTATTAACAAAGGCAATGTCGAATGATTTTCGAGGGAATATATAGCTAGCGAGAAAATCCCTCGATAATAATGAGAGGAATATATATCTCTTGAAAGTACCTAGGGGAATCAAATACCCTTTGTAATACCGAGAACATTTGATGCCTGATTTGTACATATCTCTGTGTGATTTTCATGTGTTTTTGCATCGTATGTTGTGTGCTTTTAGGGTGTTTAGGTTTATCTTTTTATCATTTTTCTTCCTTTTGATGTTTTTCATCTCATTTGGTGTTTAATGTGTTTTTACTTTATTTTATATAAAATAATCTAATTTTGCTTTATTTTAGTGTTTCAGCTCGAGACGAAGAAAACGGGACGAGCGACGTGACACGTGCAGCCAGCGCCGCAATCATTGGCCGCGTCGACGCAAACTCTTTGTTGTGTCGATCTTTGCTCCATCAGTCGACGCTCAAGCCGACGCACACTTGCAGTCGCGTCGATCCTAGCCCGCGTCAGTCGACGCACTGCCTGGTCGACGCTTGGCACGCTTCGATCGACGCTAAGGCAGTTTTGGCGGTTATTTCAGAAAATTCTATAAAAGGCCGGTGGTTTCTTCGTTTTTAGGGTGCTGGAACGAGGGGAAAAGGTCCAGAATATTGTAGAGAACTCTCGGTTCATGCCACCTTTCGATTTACCCAAGATTAGAGTTTAATAGTTTGTAGTTTCGTCATTTCCATTTCGTCCGACGTTCAAGATCGTTTCTCGTCGTTGAAGATTGTTGGATTGCTGATGCTTTCTTTATATTATAAGTTTTTTTGAACTTTATTATTTGCTTTTTGTATTTGGATTTGGTTAACTTTAAATTTTTATTATCTTTGAATGATTATGTTAATTTAGTTCGTATTCCTTTTACCATTCGATTATGTCCGTGCTTTGCATTGAAATTATGCTTCGATCATGGTGATGCGTGTTGGATAATTTTATCGTTCTAGTACCTGGGATCATTTAGAACCATCGGAATTGACAACCCCGATCGTGGAGATGATTCCGGCGCACTAGACCCTTGCTTTTATTAATCGTTTTAAAACTTTTAATTTTATTGCTCGTAGATGTTAGAAACCCCCAAACCTTATTTGATCACGTGTTTAGTTTAGTTCAGTTTTTATTTTCGTTTCTATGTACGTAAACTCGAACACCGAAATAGTTTTCGATTAGTCTTCCTTGTGATTCGACTCGAGTCAGCTTATCGCCTACAGTAGCTCCGTTCTCTTGCGGACGAGCTTTTTATTTTAAAGCGAAAAAGTTCGATTCAATGCCCTCATTAAATAATGAAAAGTGAAAAATAAAATATAATAATATTACCGAGGTTAAAAAATATGCCCTCGACAATACCTAGGGAATCCTCTCCCCTCGACATTTTTGAAAAAAAAAAGTAACAAAATTAAAACAAACCCTATAATGTCATTTTACACATTCAAAATGTATTTAACATGATTTATATATATAATTACCAGTGAAAATATTTTTTTGACATATATCATGTAATATTAATAGTATGTATGGTACGGTCGATCTTTTGTTATACTATATAGATCGGTCGAATTATTCAATTACATACGTAGTTAATGAAGTCTCGTTGTTGTTCTTTTAAAGATACCACGTGATTGATTTCCTTGTTTTACAATCACAAAAAAATACTAATTGGTCGTTAATTATATATTTTTTTTATTTTTTATAAATATATTTTTTATTTTCAAGATATCATTATTAAGAATCATATTAAATAGAAAAACAATTTTCAATCAACTCTTCTGAATCATTCACCCTCTCATGCATCATATTTGAATGACTTAATCATCTTTAATTATGTACTCAAGTCATTTTCAAGCATTAGCCTATATTTCCAAAATTTAAAGTTTATATAACTAAGTAATATTCATATATGAAACATGGAATCAAGGGCGGAGCCACAGGGTGCTCGCCTGACCCAGGGCACAACCCAAATATTTTGAGCCCCCTTTGATACAAACAAACAAAAAATTTTATATTAAGGATAATGAAGAAATTATATTTAGGCTAGGGTTAAGTAAACTTGGGGGTAGTATGTTGGGCTGGCTACACCCCTGCATGGAATATTAGAATCAAAATACTAAGAAAAAAAATCTCAATCATAACAAATTTGTAATAAATCATACAAGAAAATATATATATGCTAAAATAATAAATAACATCAATTTCAATCAATATTCAATAAAATATAAAAGTAATTGTTCTTAAACTCATTCATACTATTCTCGTATTATAATAGTAGGGAGAGGAAAAAAACCATATAATACATTTAATATCAAAACTAATAAAATTTATTTAAAACCCATAAAAATTAGTTTCAAAGATAATCACATAAAATTACCTGCTCGTAGTGGTAAAGTTATTTTATAATTTTAACTGAAAAATTAGCTTTTCGTTAAATACTGTTTAAAAGTTCTTCTCAAAGATGATCACATAAAATCATCTCCCCATACCGGTAAAGTTATTTTGTGATTTTATCTTAAATTTTCCTTTTTCGAGATCGTTGATTTAAGTTCATGCGTGTGATCCGCTAACATTACTAACCGTAAGGGGATATCCATATCGCCAAGGTCGTATCAAATGAACAATCATAATTATGTAGAAAAATAAATAACATGATCAACACTGTAAAAAATAAAATCATACCTCTTTATTATTTTACATCATATATTTTAATTGTCAATTAAATAAATATTAAGTAAAAGACCAACGTATTTTAGAGAATATATCATGCTAATAGAGTGGCACACCTATACGGAAAGTGTGTGCACAAAGTACTAAATTATATTTCATTTATATATATATATATATATATATATATATATATATATATATTTTGTGTAGATCAGTTTAAAAGATTTGAATTTTAATGGTTATTTACAACAATTTATATCTTTTGATTACTTTATTTTTTCATAGAAAAAGTTGAACATTAAAAATAAATCGAGGACTGTAGTATTTACTTAATTTATTTTTTTATTGGAAAATTTAAAGTACAATTGACTAGGGATTGTATAGGAAATATTTCAATTTTAATTTAACTATAATTAATGGAGATTATTATTATTTTTAGTGGGATAATTTATGTTTAAGATTATTCAAATCTCACCATTTAGATATTAAAGATGATTAATATGAATGAATTTACCATATTCAAAATAATTAATTATTTATGAAGGTTATTTTGTATTATTAATTTCGAATAAATGATATTTGATGGAGGGTATAATTCTTAACTTGTCATTTTTATGTTAAGGATGAATATAATGTATTCAATGATAATTTAAATTATTATTTTTTATTTTAAAATATAATTCAACACACATACACTTGACCAAGTAATTATTTATGAAGGTTAAATTGTATATTAGGTCACTTAATGGAAAGTAAATAATTATTTTTCAAGGCTCTTAATAATTATTATATATTTTAGTTATTTTGAAATTTTGGGATATTGGAATATTATAAATTAAAGATTATACAATTTTTTCGTCCATACTGGTCTTCTATTTTAAAACTGTCTAATTATATTATTATATCCAATATATGATTTAAAGATAATTTTAGGGTCTGATTTAAATCAACAACAAACCAATATAAATCAATTACAATATGTCAAAACTTTTATAATAAAAGTTGGTCATGCGTTTAGTAAAAAAATATTTTTCATGCATAAATATAAATCAGAAAATAATTCTATAGCAGTTTCTTATCTAATGCAGAGAAAATGTTTGGGTAGCAGGATATAAATATCCTTGAAAGAAATTTTATTGTACATAAAAAATGTAACTATGCATTCAGTAAGAAAATTGAAAATAATCTTTTTTTCTTACCGTCGCTTATTATATAGTTATATATATTTGTAAAATTTATAATTGTAATTTCAATTTGTCATAATTTGATTAAAAAAATAAATTTACTTATTATATATATATATATATATATATATCTGAATATAAATATATTAATAATTATTTATATGCAAGTCATATATATTATTTTTAAATATAAATAAATATGATAGATAATAATTATAGATATTAATTTTAATTTACCGTATCAACTTTATAATTAAATTAAATGTATGCATTTGGTAATAATTGTCTTAACGGCATATTTTTTTACGTATAAATAATTATATGCGCAAATTCATATACTATATATTAAGTCATATTCAAGATTTAAATATGATCCAAAAATACATATAACTAAGATTTAATAAGTATCTACTCAATAATTTAAATATGAACTTTTGAATACATATTTTTTATATTTTTCCAATTAACTAAAATTGAATACATATTTTGAAATACTATTTTTTTTATATATACTTATAGATTCTCTGTTTAAATGAAAAAAAGATGTGTAAGGGATAGAGTCGACCAAACTCGTTTATTTCTCTGTTTCCAGTCGTATGAACTAAAGTTGAGAGTATTTTGATCAATTTGCAATAATTATCTGAAAGTACAATCAGAGGCGGATACAGAGTTTTTTTTTTGGTGGGGCACCGATATAATAATATTTTTATTGGGGGGCCTGTACTCGTTTATTTTTATAGATAATAACTATATATATATATATATATATATATATATATATATATATATAAAAGTAAAAAAAAAAAAAAAAAAATTGGGGGGCCTGTGCTACCCAGGCCCCATGTAGGTCCGCCTCTGAGTACAATCCATTTAGATCACCAAATGCAATGGTTGACTTGATTAAAACAGGCTTTTTAATGTTTTTGTGCTATTGTATAATTGAGCATCTCGGATATTTGGGGTATATACTTGCGGTTATCGTATTAGTCTATAAAATCGAGAAGAAAACGAAGGCGTTGACCATACAACTTGTCCAGCTCATTATTTTATGTATCTGTACATGCAAACAACTCTCTGGGGCTGGGTGGGAATGATCATCTAAAGTGGCACCCTCTTCTTGTCATCCCACCATGCTTTGAATGGTTGTACGTTTCCACTTTTCTAAATTCTACACTTTAGGCTTTTGGCCGAAAAAACACTTTTTTATTTTTTCTAACTAATAATAAATTAAAGAGTAAATTTCTTATATTTTCAATACCTCATTTTAAAGTAACTTTTTTCCAAACACTCAATTTTCTTTTCCATCGTATCTTTAACTTTTATTTGCCTAACACACTTTTAAAAACACAAATTAAAATTTACGAACACTCCCTTATAGTAAATTAAACAGCCAATTATGAAAATACTCATTCAGTTAAAAATATTTCTATTATATAAAAGAAGAGCTCAGCACTCTGCAAATTCATTTTAGTAGACACAACCATTAGTCGAAATTCATTGCGATCTAATAGTTTTATTTATTTTTTTAAATAGTATTGGTCAAAAAATTATCGCCTAGTCTTAGACCCCGCCTAGATGCTAAACGTCAATGTACTGCTACTTAGTGTGTAACATTTTTCAAAATACAAAAATATGATAATAAACAAAGCTTAAAAAAAAATCAATAAAATAAAAGTTTTCTTAGTCAAAGTTGCTAAAAAATCAGGTGATATAAAAAAAAATGTTTGACATATTTAATTACATTAACTCATCCAAAAGGTCCTAATCTTGCATTTACTAAACAACAATAAAGAGGAAGATGGTGAGGGAAAATACATCACGTTACATCAATTGTACGTTCACAAAAGCTCGTCGCAGCAGATTCAGGCCCCAAAATACCAATACTATAAAAGTCCCAACGTTCCAAAATGTCCATAAACAAAATTTCCATCTTCACACTCCAAAATAGTAAAGTGTTTAGATTTTCGCGTTTGCGTAATTATTGGAAGGGAAATGGAAGGCGGCGGAGATGCGGCGGGAGAGGGTACAGTGACATTTGCGACGTGGATCCGGCGGCCGGAAAACGCGCATTTGGCAGTGATCGGAAAATCGCAGCCTTCGTCTCTCGAGGTCTTCTCCTTCGATCCCAGGGCCAATTCTCTCTCTACCTCTCCCAAGGTTAGGTTTGCTAATTAGTTTTTTTCTCTTTTCCCCTTGCTTCTCTTAAAATTGAAATTTTGTTTTGATTTGGTTTGATTAGTAGTAGTATCTGTGTAATTTTGGGTATTTTTTTTAAAAAATTATTTAATTTATGCAGGCAAAGCATGAGTTTGAAGAAGGGGTTAATCCGGTAACAATAGCAGTACATCCAAGTGGAGATAACTTTGTTTGTTCCACCAACACTGGTGACTGCAAGTTAGTTTTCGGCTTTATTGTTCTCCCTACTCTTTTTTTTTTTCATTTAATTAATTCATCGATGAAATAGGAATATTGCTCTTTCAGCAAAATTGGAATTGTGTTGATATATAAGGCGCTTTCTAGAAGTTGTAATGTCTTGGGATAATTGGTGTTAATTGAATGGAGCTTTTTGGGAGCTGGAAATTACATATATTTAATGGAAATTTCTAGATTGTATGGAAGGAGATATATGAAACCTTGATCACTTTTTTGAAAGATAAAACTCTGAAACACTGATTCGAGTAAAGATTTTACACAAGGGTAACAATTGTGGTTTTGGGTGGTGAATTGAGCACAATGTGGGATATTATGTTACTTGCGCTTTAGTTTGCAGTAAAAATTTGTTTCTTTCATTGTCACTACTATTGCTGAAGGAATCTGGTTTCTTTCTTGTTGTTTGTTAGTTTTTTTTTCCACTTCATTTCGTAATTATTATCAGACCAGTGCACTTTGTGATTTGGTAAAGGAATTGGTAGTTTGGTTGGTTTCAAATCAAGATACTGGATTTTACTCATTTACCCTGGTTTCTGCATAACTTTGTAACTTCACTTTCGTGGCTTTCTTATTGTCTAGGTTTTTATGCACTTTACAATGAAATGATTTTTGAAATCGAATTAATTATTCATGTAAAAAATTGGGTAAGATGAGATGTAATTACAATTTTCTATCATTTTTTCCTGTCAGATACAATGATGATTATTATTTTTAAATTATTTTTTTGGCACTTTGCGTTTTTCAGATAATATTTTCTTCAATAATAGACTGCTTAGTGTCTGTTTCTTATTGCAAATGTGATTTAAATTAATTCTTGTTGTAATGATAAAAAATATACTTTTGTATGGCTTTCAGATTGTTCAGATTGTATTATCGGGAGGACAATATAGAACTTAAGACAGAGGAACTAGTTCCATTGCAAGGACTTGGTCTGCAAAAATGTTTAGCTTTTAGTGTTGATGGAACAAGATTCGCTACTGGAGGAGTAGTAAGCTACCTCAAACCATGATTATCATCATGTACAAGTTTTTGCTTTACGAGTCATCTGAAAAATATACTTTAATACACTAATTTTATATACTAACTTGAAGGACGGATGTCTTAGAATATTTGAGTGGCCAAACATGCGCATCATTTTAAATGAACCAAGCGCTCACAAGTCATTTCAAGACATGGATTTCAGGTAGACTAATTATTTCATTTAGTTTTCATTTAAATGAAATGATAGAGATCGATTTATTATATTCAGTTTAATTATGTGTTAAATTATGCTTATATAAATAATTAGTGGGCTTTGGGCCTGCAGGGTTAGGGTTATTTATCTCTTTGAGTAGTAGGCTCGCGTCTGTTAAATTGTTACTCTTTTCTTTTCTTTTCCAATTCAATATTAATATTATATTTTCTTATTTACTCTTCCCTCAATCCCTTGACTCTATCATGAAAGGTATTTTTATTTTTTTAAAACTTTTTATTTATCATTATTATTATTATTTTTAGTTTTTATTTATTTTATTATTATTATTATTACTATTTTTGTGTGTGTGTGTTCAGGGTTGAAAATATCTCATTCTCTTAGACCATTCTGAAACACTGTACATGAAATTTAACGGCCGGGTCCTGATTTTGCTCTTATTGCAGCTTAGATTCAGCATTCTTAGCTTCAACATCGACCGATGGTTCAGCAAGAGTATGGAATACAACTGATGGTTCCCCAATAACGACCCTGACCCGTAACTCTGTATGTTCTTCTCAATTCCCGATTTCTGTGTTCATTAGCAGTCACATTTGAGGTCGATGTCTCAATGTATATTTGCATCTATTTGCAGGATGAGAAGATAGGATATTGCCGATTTTCTAAAGACGGGACGAAACCATTTTTATTCTGCAGCGTTCAAAGAGGTGTGTTACTTTTATATAGTTGACCTCTGTGATTGCGAGTAATGTAATTTGGATTTTTGGACTTGTAGGAAATACGGCACTGACTGTTGTTTGGGACATAAGTACATGGCAAAAAATCGGGCACAAGAGGCTTCTTAGAAAGCCAGCCTCAATTATGTCTGTTAGTTTGGATGGCAAATATCTTGCTCTGTAAGTGCTCATCTTCTTTCTGAATTATTAACTTTCTGCTTTTTTTCCTCGTATAATTTCTTTCTAAAGAAGATTAAAAAAAAAAAAAAAAATTCTGTTTTTGGAATTTGATTTTTTTCTTGTCTGTTTTTCACACAAATTGATGACGGATTTTAGACGCGTAGTTTTTCAATGGATAGCTTTTTGATATATACGCTTGATTAATGATATAACACCAATACTTAAACTAGGGCAGTTTTGTCATAAGGCTTCAACACCGTTTCTTTTACCACCGGACCAAAGCTATCAAATAATATTCTTTTCAATTACGTGAGGCTTTTCGAAAGAATTTCTAGCTATGCATGTGCTAATTAGACTTCTTTTCAAATTACTTATCACTAATTGTCAAACATAGGGGGAGCAAGGATGGGGACATATGTGTCGTAGAAGTGAAGACAATGGAGGTCCGTCACTTGAGTAAAAGGTTGCACTTGGCCTCCAATATCAAGTCGTTAGAGTTCTGCCCGAGTGAGAGGTAAACCCCTTTTTTTTTTTCCCCCAGGTTTCGGCATAGCTTGGCCGCCATGATCGTACTTTTCCAGTCAATATATCTGGCCTGTTTTGATTTTGCAGAATAATTCTTTCTACTTCGGCTGAATGGGGAGCAGTGGTGACTAAACTTACTGTTCCTGCTGATTGGAAAGGTCTTCTTCTTCTTCTTCTTCTTCTTCTTCTTCTTCTT
>BMAC01000624.1:340024-409216 GCA_014905375.1 Phtheirospermum japonicum | reverse complement strand
GGCTGAATGGGGAGCAGTGGTGACTAAACTTACTGTTCCTGCTGATTGGAAAGGTCTTCTTCTTCTTCTTTCCTTCTTCTTCTTCTTCTTCTTCTTCTTTTCTTCTTCTTCTTCTTCTTCTTCTTCTTCTTCTTCTTCTTCTTCTCTTCTTCTTCTTCTTTCTTCTTCTTCTTCTTCTTTCTTCTTCTTCTTCTTCTTCTTCTTCTTCTTCTTCTTCTTCTTCTTCTTCTTCTTCTTCTTCTTCTTCTTCTTCTTCTTCTTCTTCTTCTTCTTCTTCCTTCTTCTTCTTCTTCCTTCTTCTTCTTTCTTCTTCTTCTTAGTTTTGCAATGGACACTCTTTAGATGTTAACATTATAGGTTTATAATGTCCAAATTTCTTTTCTTTTTTCCTCTATATCTTGATGATTTTGTATTGAAAGTAAAAGAATTACTTAAATCGATTCAGTAAACTATTTTCTATTTTATTGAATATAAATTATCACTTTTCTAAGTTTTCAAGTGTGACTTTATTAACATTTAATTACTTATTTGTATTCAT
Source organism: Phtheirospermum japonicum (assembly GCA_014905375.1). Lineage (NCBI taxonomy): Eukaryota > Viridiplantae > Streptophyta > Magnoliopsida > Lamiales > Orobanchaceae > Phtheirospermum > Phtheirospermum japonicum. The sequence goes on along the minus strand of BMAC01000624.1, from coordinate 408,678 downwards.
GATCAATAATTTAAAGTTATTAAAATTATAGCTAGTTAACCTGTATTGTAAACTATGTTTAATTACTTAGATGTTGGTGAATAGTTGATGAACTTTTGAGATATCTTTCATTAAAAGAGAAATTGTAAAAATACACTAGCTAGAGAAAACTTTGAAGAACAAATATTAACAAATAAATAAATAGAGACGAACTTAAAAGTTGCTCAAACCACAATATTTAAAAGACATACAACTTTTAGCAATAACTGTATAATGTTAACTTCAAAACAGTATGCAAAGTCCTAAGGTCATTTGTATCTCTGTACAATATTATATCATCTTTTGAATGATCTCAGCAATTTTCCATTTTCTATTAGAACAATTGGCGGTGCATACAATTTGTGAGAGAATGCGACTGTTAAAAAAAAGCCAATATTACAAAATACCACCATTAACATTGCGTGGCATTTTAATATTGCTATGTATACGTGGTGGTAAAGTTATTTAGTAATTTATAAGAAATAGCATCTAACCCCAATTCTCGCCATAAGCTTTCAATTTTCCGACGACAAGTGATATTTTTGACAAATTTTCACCTTTTTTTTTTTTCTCTCGTAGTCAACACTAATGTGTCAAAAATAATTATAAAAAATAGATATTCACTATAAAAAAATTTTATCTCAAATGTGAGAAAAAAGTATTCAATATATAAAATTGAAAGAAAAGTTTTATAATATCTGAAATTCTTTTAAAAATACATTTTTTAAATTAAAATATAAAAGTAAAACAAAATCCATAAATTCATTAAAAATTATTTATAAGGTTTTAAATTATTTTAAGTTTATAAATAAAACATTTAAATAAAACTAAAAATAGACAATTTAGAATAAACATTTTATAAAACGCTTTTCGAGATTTAATTTTAATTTATATTTAAAATACTTATTTTCCATACTTTAAGATTTAATATTTTTCTTGATTTTTCTTATAATATTCTTACATGTTAAAATAACTTCATATTTTAAATCATTTTTCCAAATATTTTTATAATTAAAATAACTTTTTTTCACATATTTAAAATAGTTTTCGGAATTTTAAAATATTTCTCTTATAGATCTTTGTATATACTTAATATATATTTTTTGTATATATAAGAAATTCTAGATTTTATAAAATAATTTTCCATTTTTTTTAAAAACATTAAAGTGAGTTTCTATAATTTTTTTGGCCACATCATCATTGACTTGACAAAGAAAAGTCAAAATTACAACTCGTCGGCGGAAATTAAAAGATTTCAGCGAAGTATTTCCATAAGGACCATTATATCGATTCAAGTTAACAAGTAATATAATTTAGATAATGTAATCTTATTTAAACGATCACAATAATTTGTTATTTTCTCGTATGAATAACGAGCACAAACTAATTAAAGATATAAATAAATTGTATACCAATTAAAGCAAAACATTATTAATTCCTTATTTTTCCAAACCCCATAATAACGAAGAATTAGATTAGACATATTCATGAAATAAGTTAGGCAATTCATCGAACACATAATATTCATATGTATAAACTAAGAAAAGATAAACTAGAAAGTGAAAAAATTGAAAAATTACTAATAATAAATATTGTGAATATATTAATTATATCACTAAAAATACACTAAAATTCAATAATAAATACTGATCATTCTTATTTTCCATTCATCAAAATTCATTTTCAACTATCAACATTACACAATTCTACCGTTAATTTCAACTAATACAGAAAATCATATACAAATAATAATAATAATAAGAAGAAGAAGAAGAAGAAACAAATGCACCACCTGATGATGCTGGCATTCCGATACCTCATCTTGGATTTCTCTTACTCGACAATTTGTAATATTCTATAATTACCTTCAAAAGAGCAATCCAAGTTGTTAACACCACATCTGCGTTCTTAAAAACCTCATCAATAATAACCAAATCGAACGAAAACGCGTCCAACTTCTTAGACGACACAGCGGTCAAGGTTGTTAACACCACATCTGCGTTCTAAAAAAACTTCATCATTTTCAATTCAGTTTCATAATTTTTAATTAATTGAAAATGGAAATATGAAGCAAGTCAAGAGTATTCTAAAATATGAGATTCGACAAAAGAGAGAACTGATTCAAAAAGTATAACCAATCGAGATATCTCACATACATTAATTTAACACTAAGACTGGCATTGGCTGCATTAATGCTCCCAAGAAATGATCCTGTAACAAGTGATAGAACTGAAAAGAAAATCTAAAAAGAACATTAAATGTAAAGCTAAAATCTGCAGCAAGAAAGCTGACTATAAAGGCCATTTTTATTCCTTAAAACAAACACACATTTTCTGAGATGATGAAAGCAATACAATGCAGTTGCCTTATATAAACCTACTGCTAGGGTTTCAAGGGATATGCTGAGGATCATGATGCATGCCAGCTGTGTTGAGATCATCTGAACGGTTCAGCATCATCCAAGTGTCACAAGCTTGACCATGCAGCTCGTTGCCTCCCTCTTGTCCTCTTGCACAACTGTCATTGCCCGTTGGTGCTTGTAAGCTCCTGTATTTTGGCCTGTAGTGATGGTTAACCACGCGCTCAACACCTTGTGTTCCTCTCACACTCCCCCCCAATTCGATCGTGCTCTTGCTAATAACATTGAGCTTGTTTCTGAGCTTAGAGAAGAATTATAGACTCAGTGCTTTAGTCAAAACATCTGCCACTTGTTCTGATGCTGGAACATGTTGCACTCTCAGCTTTCCAGCAGTAATTTTTTCTCTAACAAAATGATAGTCCAATGCCAAATGTTTTGTCCTAGCATGTAGCACATGATTACAAGCAAGGGCTATAGCACTAATGTTGTCTACCCAAATCAAAGGCATCTTAGAGGGAGACTGTCCTATTTCTTCAAGCAAGGAGTTAATCCAGGTCACTTCACATGCAACATTAGCCAAGCTTTTGTATTCTGATTCAGTGCTAGATCTTGACACTGAAGGCTGCTTTCTTGAACACCATGAAATCAGGCTATTCCCAAAGTAGACACAATATCCAGTAGTTGATCTTCTATCATCTACATCAGCTCCCCAATCTGAATCAGAAAAGGCACTCAAGTTGAGATGAGAGGATCTTCTGATGTGCAAACCATAGTTTCTTGTTCCTGCTAAATACCTCAAAATTCTCTTCACAGCCCTCCAATGAGTATCTAAAGGTGCTGACATGTATTGGCAAACTTTATTCACACTGTAGCTCAGTTCAGGCCTTGTCAAGGTGACATATTGTAAAGCTCCAACAACACTTCTATACATTGTTCCATCCACTGTGGGCATACCTTGGTACTTGGATAACTGTAAATAGGACACCATAGGTGTAGGACTAGGATTGGCTGATTCCATTTTACATCTCTCAAGAAGTTCCTTGATGTATTTCTCTTGACATAGGTGCATTCCTTCAGTTGTTCTTGTGATTTCAATCCCAAGAAAGTGACTTATCTGTCCAAGGTCTTTGATAAAAAATTTCTGGCCAAAAATGTTGACAAACTGATCAATTAGCATGGTATTTGATCCTGTAACAAGAATGTCATCAACATATATCAATACAAACAGACAGTCTTTCCCTTTCACCTTATAAAACAAAGAACAATCAGCCTTGGAGTCTTTGAAACCTTTATCAATCAATACTGACTTGACCTTACTGAACCATGCCCTTGAAGCTTGTTTTAATCCATACAAGGCCTTTGACAACTTGCAAACTATCTGATTATCCCCCCTCTCAAATCCTGGTGGCTGCTTCATATATATTTCCTCACTTAATTCCCCATTCAAGAAGGCATTGCTCACATCTAATTGTCTGACTTTCCAGGAGAAGTTAACTGCCAAGGTGAGCATGATCCTTATGGTACTGTGTTTAACTACAGGACTAAAGGTCTCAGAGAAATCAAAACCAGGCATTTGTGAGTATCCTTGAGCCACTAACCTTGCCTTGTATTTGGAGATTTTTCCATTTGCATGTCTTTTAATTTTAAAAATCCACTTGCTTCCAACTATGTTTTTCCCTTTTGGCAATTCCACTAAATGCCAAGTCATTTTCTTGATTTAAGCATCTATCTCTTCTTGCATTGCTTGCTTCCATTTATTGGAGCTGAGAGCCTAAGTTTAAGGTGTAAGGTTCAGTTTCCTTTGTGACAGAGTTTGCTTTAGGTTTGTAAATTCCCATCTTTGACCTTGTGATCATGGGGTGTCCTTGATGAATTTCTTGTGTAGCTGAGCTTCCTGAATCATTATTGAGTGGAGGCATTTGAACAAACAGTGGTATGGCTGCAATACTGCTCCTCGAGCCACCTGAAGAGCTAGTAGAAGGTGAGGTTTGACTTGATGATGCTGAATGATGAGTGAGGCTAATCATGGCTACCTCGTCGCGATCGACGAACGTCTTTATCGTCTCGAGCACCGCTATCCACCTCCACCTCCGGACAACATGGACCAGTAGGCGGGCCCATGCCCCAGCTGTATCACCACTCTTTCCTTTTCTTTTTATCGCTTTTTAGGATATTTATTCGGATTTTTGTAATATTATTTTTCCTTTTCTGTTTGCATGTGGCGACTATATTTACTCTTGGTTACTTACTTTGCATGCATTGGTTTTATGCGTTCTCGTAATTCCTCTATTCATATTCATATGATAGCAACCAGGAGATTGCTTGTTCTTTCAAAGTGGGGGAGGCTGGCAGTCTGATCGGTGATCCAAGTTTGACCGATCGGTCAAAATCTTCTGTAATTTTGACCGATCGGTGCTCACTTTTGACCGATCGGACATAGCACTGCTGACCGTTTTCAAAGTTTTAGAGTCCATGCATGTTAAATTGAAACATTCTTGAGTAATTTAGTCACAAATCCATAACATGACTTCGGTCAACCATTTACGTCAATCTGTGTTGATTAATTACCCATGATTACTTGTGTTTGTATTGGCATGCCTGTCAAAATAATTTGTTAAGTAATGAGATAATCGGAGTCTTTTGAGCTTGTTTAGTGATAAGTTTTCAAAATCTACTTATATATTTTAAAATAACATTTAGTCGTTAGCCATTTTGCAAAGCCTGTTTAAACTCGATCACCTTGTTTCCAAAAGTTTGAATAAAACCCTAGTAAGGAGCCTTGTGTGTTTATCAACATCATGCTTTGATTCGATAAGTGTTTTGAAAAGTCTCTAAAGTTGCATGTGTACATTTGGTTTTGGAAATGACGATAGGCACATATAAAACRCGATTCCGMCTATATTCAAAAATAAAAACCACTATAAATTCSTAATGAGCCCTTTTGAGCCTTTATTCCGTCTCTTTGTTAGCCATGAGCATAATTGTAGCTCTTATTTCGTTTAAGATTGTGAGATGAGAGTTTTATTTTTCATTGGTTAATGAGATATGACAAGTGTAGGGTGGGAATTAGTGGATACTGTTATTAAAAAAAATCCAAAAAAATAAAAATAAAAATAAGGGTGCTTAGTTTCATAAGAGCATCTAGATGTTAAAAATAAAGCCTACTTATTAAGGCAAATATTCGGGTCTTGGGTTAGGAATAGCCTTAGCTATAAAAGGCTAAAATAATGGTATATGGTTGTTTTGGGGGGAATGAGCAGCAAGCTTTGCTCTATGCTTAAAATGTAGATTGAGTGAGTTATTGATTGCGTTTGTTCGCAATTTAGCCACACATCTTTATATATGTATGACATACCTTACCAAAGAGCCTACATTACAACCCTAGAAAGTCCTAATCCGATCCTTGGTTAAATGTGCACATATATGTGATATACGAGTCTTTGATTTTCACGAGTCGTTGAATGCATGTTTATGTTGATCCGAGCATATACACTTACCTTTTGAAAAACACGAGCGAATGAGTGCACCATTATATATATTTCCCTTTTGTGAGGACGCATTCTTTTGAATTCAAYGTGAAATAGTTACCCGGGTTAGCTTCATGGTTTTCGACAAAAGTGTTTATAATTGCAAAACTAAACTATATATGCACAACATGACTCTAAGCTCTTACTATCATCACTTCTCTTGATTTTGATTCTTTCGTTTGTTCGAGGACGAACAAACCAATTAAGCATGGGGTGGTTGATTCGTACGTTTTTATCACGAATCTGTACATAATTGAGTCTTATTTTAGTCTTTTTATTCTCTTTTCCGGGTTAAGACTAGAGCTAAATTGCATCGTTTTGCATCTTCCATCTCTTCACTTAACTTTCCGACTTATTGATCAATAATTGGTCCAAATGAGAATAATTCTGTGATTTTCTCATGCAGCTAGAGTGTCCGGAGGATTCGGAGCACGAAGATTGAAGGAAAAACACTCACAAGTAGCCCACAAGGACATCCACCGATCGGACAACTCATACCTCTGATCGGTGGAACTGTGTACTCGCACACTAACCGGGAGAGCTAGCACACCGAGCGGATCTAGAGACAGAATCTTTTGACCGATCGGACAAAAACGTTACGAGCACAGATTTCTGGAAATTTCAGTTACAAAACGGCTGGGATTGCTTTTAAAAAGAAGGGAGGCGACTAGGGTTCCATATTGAGAGTTGAGTGCAGCTCTGGAAGGGACGTAACAAGGAAAAGGATCACAAAAACATCCAAAGGTTGAGAGATTTGACACATCTCTCATACCTCTACTATAAACTGTTCGATTCCGTGGTAAGGGGTGATCTGCAGCAACCAACGATCGACGTGAAGATTCCGGGATCGTGACAATCCTTTGGATTCAACGCAGCTTTCGGAGTGACTCGTTAATCTTCCTCACTCGTTGACGTTCAACGATTAGTAATTTCTGAACTCTTAGTTTTGATGTTTTCATAGTTGATTGATTTCGGATTTGTTTAGATTTGTTAAAGGACATGTTAGTTGAAGTTTCGTTAATCTTTGGTTAAGGAATTGAATGTTTGAAATCAATATAATTAGATTCGGGATCATGGAATGAACAATTGTTTTTGATATTCTTAAGACGGTTTGTTTTTATATTATTGTGTTTTGAAACATTGTGAATCGTTAGTGTTAACGGATTGCTGAATGTGCTCAACCATTAGAATGTTATAGTGTATGAATTATTAGTAAAAAAACATGTTTATAATCGTTAGTGCGATTAGAAAAGGTTATTATTAGGATTACATCTTTTACTTTGATCATAATTTGTCGAGAGATTAACATCCTCGAGACAATAAGAGATCGTTTTCTTTTATTTGCTTAATTGATGTTTATCCAATTATCAACCCGATGAGTTCGTGTGTTTTAGATAGAATTGTGTTATTATGATAATAAACATCGTTAAATCCGATTCCCATTCCTCGAAAGATCGACCCGAGTTAACTCATTAATCTACAAGTGACCCCGTTCTCTTGCGGGCGAACTAAAACTCTTTTCAAAAGCGTAGATGTGTGCTGGTTAACCGGTAATTAATTTTGAAAGGAACACAAAATTTCGGCTCAAAATTTGGCGCCGTTGCCGGGGAATGGCAAAGGTGATGATGATGTTTATTCGTGTTAATGCTTCCATTGTATAATGTTTTTGTTTTGCTTCTCGATGCGGTGACCGTTTGTTGTTGATGCAAGGTCGAAGAAGCCTTAGAGGAGAACTGACCCCATTTATCAATAGCATCGAACGTGTGTCGAGACCGAGACAATTATTTCCTTCAACCGAAGGGAATTCCTTTGAATCAAGTTCAACCAACATGGCAGAAAACCTAGCTATTGGAGGACGAGGTGGAATGAATGGTGGACGAGGGAGAGGGAGAAACACCCAAACCCCTCCTCGAGATAATCCATACGGATTGCCACCCGTTGACGATGTGCACGTACAAGAACAAATAGAAAATAACGAGGACGAGGATCTAAGAAACCCACCTCCACTCCAAAACGAAGAACTAGGAAGAACCAAACCAAGCAAACGACGGAGAGCATCAACCAAGGAATGATCAGCAAATCATGATGCAACAACCTCCTAGACGATTTCGGAACCTTGAAGAAGCTCGAGCTCATCAAGAATAAATTTTTCTAGAGCAACTGAGGCTCCGTTGATGAAGCTCTCAATACCATATCCTCGTATGGCTGTTATTACTTGCTGCTTTCAAATGAGAAAGTTTGATTCATCCAGCTTGGTTGAGATGAGCTGGCTGTTTGGTTGAATGAGGGTGATTTGGTTTGATGTGTTGGTGTTGTTTGTGTTTGAAGTAGCTGTATCAGACATTATGAAGATTTTGAGGAGAAAAACGGATTTAAATGAGAATAGGATCACATGGCTCCGGTACCATGAAAAGAAAAGCTAAAAAGAACATTAAATGTAAAGCTGAAATCTGCAGCAAGAAAGCTGACTATAAAGGCCATTTTTATTCCTTAAAACAAACACACATTTTCTGAGATGATGAAAGCAATACAATGCAACTGCCTTTTATAAACCTACTGCTAGGGTTTCAAGGGATATGCTGAGGATCATGATGCATGCCAGCTGTGTTGAGATCATCTGAACGGTTCAGCATCATCCAAGTGTCACAAGCTTGATCATGCAGCTTGTTGCCTCCCTCTTTTCCTCTTGCACAACTGTCATTACCCGTTGGTGAGAAAAAATTCTCAGTTTTATTTCTTAATAAAAAACAACCATCTTCCTAACAAGAAATGACATAGTGAAAGCGTAATGACGGAGAAAATTGGAGAAAAAATCCTCAGTTTTATTTCTTAATAAAAAACAACCATCTTCCTAACAAGAAATAAAGTTCTTAAATATACTTGATTAGATCCTGTTAAACCTAACCATCTGAAAAGAATAATTACGCACACACGTTTAAGCACCACTAAATTAATAAATATTTAAGCCCACAAAACTATTGAATACATATAAATAATACCAACCAAGAAGTAGCATTAAATTGAGAGTTGACTTCTTATCACATTCTTAACAAATGTTAATGCAACCTCGTCTCCATCAAAAATAGAAAAGAACATAAATTTATGTATATTCAATTGATTTTGCCTAACAAGAAATAAAGTTCTTAAATATACTTAATTAGATCCTGCTAAACCTAACCATCTAAAAAGAATAATTACGCACACACGTTTAAGAACCACTAAATTAATAAATATTTAAGCCCACAAAACTATTGAATACATATAAATAATACCAACTAAGAAGTAGCATTAAATTGAGAGTTGACATCTTATCACATTCTCAACAAATGTTAATGCAACCTCGTCTCCATCAAAAATTGAAAAGAACAAAAATTTATGTATATTCAATTGATTTTGAATTTACATCAAACATTTGGATTTATACAATAGGTTGCTTAGCCAGCTCAATAACCTAACCTCCTCATTAGCAACTGCCAAACAACTTTGGCTAATACACACTACTCTAATTGTTTGGGATTAAGTTTAGGGTTAGTTAACAGTTTGCTAACTTTACACTTACACTCTTTGATATATATATACACTTCCTCTAAAAAAAATATATGAATGTTGGTGGGAAGAGAATATAAATACAAGTTTTTTTTTGTTTTTTTTATCTACAACCAAAACCCAATTGGTTCTCTCTCTTATCAAACAAGTACAGACTCTCGAGGTATGCTTATTTTATTTTTGAACACTCCTTTTTCGATAGCTACTATTTTTCTCTATGTTGATTTCTAATTAAGAAGGTATTATTTTTGCATTTATTTATTTCTTCACTTATTTTGTAAAGATGAAGATGTAGGAAAGAATTGTCACTCCGAGCTTAAATAATAGATCGGTTTCTTGACTTACTAAACAAAAATTTTATAAGTGTTACAAAATAGAATAAGATGACCTTTTATAGAGATTGAAAAATGAATCAAATGAACTTTTTATTTACGTGTTGATCAAAATTGGGCCTTCAAGAGTTTTCTATAGTATATAGGGTCCCATCCAATCTCAATCCTATTCTAACAAATGATAGATTATATTAAACAGTAATTTATCTGCGATCAATAAATTCACTCTCAAATTCAAAATAATTTTCTTGATATATTCATTTTCACAATACTTTTTATATTCTTTTTGATAATACTTATATATTTATCAATTTTACAAATTCAACTCCTAAATCTCCCTTATATATTTATACAAAATCATCCTAACCTATGTGTATGTTTTGTATGCTTTGTTTGACGAATAAAAATTATGATTTTTCGTTTGCTTGTGTTATATTCGAGCCTAATATTTACATAATTTAATATTTTACTTTTATTGTATATTTCCATATTTGATCTTTTCTTTTTATTATAATTTTAGGGGAAATTGTTAAATAGTACCCCAGGTGGAGGTCCATTTGTTAATTAGTCCTCCATCCAATTTTAAGTCATATAGTACTTACTTTTTGCCAAATAATCCAAAATTGTGATTTGAATATACCACAATACCCTTACTATTAAAATAACTAATGATAATAATAATAATAATAATAAAAAAATGGGGCCACATGCTGCCGCCGGAAAATTTTCCGGCGAGATTTTTTTTTTTTGCCCAACAAATATAAAGTTACCCGCCGGCTGCCACCTGCCGCCGGAATTTTTTTTTTCGGTCATATTTTTTTTCCTAATCATCTGAAAATATTTTCCGGCTGCCGGAATTTATTTTCGGCATTTTTTTTTTATGCCTAGAATTTCTTACTGTATGTCTGAATTTCTTACTACATGTCTATGGAGTCAGTTTTTTTTCAACCCAAATATTTTTCTTACTATATGTCTGGATTTTTACTATATGTATGCATTTCTTACTATATGTGAAAATATTTCTTACTATATGTCCAAACATTTTTACGTAATGTCCAAAACATAATTCCGGTCACCGGAAATAATTCTTACTATATGTACGAATTTCTTACTATATGTAACAGATTTTTTATTTAATGTCCAAAAATTCATACTTGATGACAAAAAGTATTTTATTTGATTGCAAAAGTTTCTTGCTTTGATGTGCAAATGTTGTTATGTATTTTTTACTTATTACTATTTTTTTTTTACTTATTACACACTTTTGTTTTGCCAAAAAAAAAAAAAGAGAAAAGAATTTTTTTTTGCTTAATAGCAAATTATTATTATGTATTTTCTTATTTAATACAAATTATATATTATTATTTTATAGTGAAATTTCATACTTTATGTTCAAAAAATTAATAAAGTTTCTTACTTTATATCCTTTAAAGTAAGAAAGTTTGTTATTTTATATTCGAAAAAGTAGGAAAAGTTCTTATTTTATAGTGAAATTTCTTACTTTATTTTCAAATATAAAGATATTTTTAATTTATGTTAAAAAAAAAAAATCTTACTTTATAGTGAAAATCTCATATTTTATGTATGAAAAAGTAAGAAAATTTCTTATTAAAAACTTCTTACTTTATAGTAATATTTCTAACTTTATATTTGTTGGGCGGCGGCGGCAGGTGGCGGCCGGCGGCAGGTGGCAGCAGGTGGCGGCAGCATGTGGCCCATTTTATTATTATTATTATTATTATTATTATTATTATTATTATTATTATTTATTTTAATAGTAAGGGTGTTGTGTTATATTTATATCACAATTTTGGACTATTTGGCAAAAAGTAGGTACTATATGACTTAAAATTGGATGGAGGACTAATTGACAAATGGACCTCCACCTGGGGTACTATTTGACAATTTCCCCAAATAACTATTAACGAAATTAATATATATTAAAATATAAAATTATTTAATAATAACTAATTCATATAGATTTGACACAGGTCGGGAATTTGACATCTTTTGAATCTTTCTAAGTATATAAGTAAAATTATTAATGAATTTAGTTTAATATTAAAATATTAAGTTATTTAATAATAACAATAGTTAATTAATTAATTAGAGATGTACAATGTACGAGTTGGGAATACATCATTTGAATTTCTTAATTTAAATATAAACTCTATAATTATCATAAGTATTTTTATATTTTCTTTTGATAATCGTATTTATTACACGGGTATTAAACTACTTTCTTATATTCACAGAACAAATAATAAAATTAATTGACAATCATAATTTCATACAAAACAAATTTTAAGAAAACTAAATTAAATATTTATTAAATGAGGGAAAGTTACATTACATTGGACGAAACTTATACTCCCTCCGTCCCAAAATGACAGTCATGCGGTTGATTTCACACAAATTAAGAAATAAGTAATTTATATAGTTAAGTCATTAATTTAGTTGGTATTTTCCAATTATACCCTTCTTGAATTTATTAATGTCAATTAATACTTATAGAAATCATGTTGGAATTAGTATATTTGTTATTGGAATTTTAAGATTTTAATCATCAATTTTCAATTTATCATGTAGAAAACTAGTATTTTAATAATATTAATTAAGGGTACGTGTGAAAATGAGAAATTAATGATATATTAAATATAGTAACTGGACTACTTTTGTGGGACGGACGGCTTTGAAATACTAAACTATTTTCGTGGGACGGAGTTACATACACAAAAAAGTCATTCGTACACAAATTAATATGTAAAAAAAAACCAAAAATAGGTGGAAATAATTTCTGTATCATTATTGTTATTTAATTTTTACAACAATAATTTAATTTATTATCCAAATAAACATACTATCCTAAGAAAACAAAACAAAAAACAAAACATATAACCCTTTTATCAATACTAAAGAATAGTGGTGACTATTGTAAATTTATAATTATTTGTTCTATGTTCCAAGTAAAAATGACTCAAATACCCTCCTACCTGTAAGAACCAGAAAAAGAAAAGACAAATAGTAGTGGGCACAGAAATAAAACCACACACAAATCCACTTAGCCAAGTGGAGAATAATAAATGCAAGGTCACGATCACAAGGAATATAAGCGGGGACAAACAGAGTCAAAAGCCACTACAAAGCAATTATAGAAAGCAAGATTAACATTATCATAAAGAATAAAAACCAGGTTATTAAATGATTATTTATTTAATTCTGCCAAGAAGCTGATGTAATTTTTTCTTTTGCTTTATAAATTACTTACATTGCTGGTTTGATTTCTATAACACACCTTCTAGACAGTGTTTGCCCGCACCAATTAAGAATATAACAAGACTTCAAAAATGAGCGACAAATCTGAAATATACAATCATGACATGTTAGCAGCGATGGGAACTGGTACGTGCACTTATAATTTATACTTATGAAATAAAATATATTGATTGATTTAACGTAAGCATTTAGAGTATGTAGTGCTTCATAGCTAGTTTTTTGTTTAGCTCACACATATTGGTATTTGATTCAGGGGCGCTTAGAAAATGGAATCTCAAATTCAATTTATATTTTTTAACTTTCTCGATCGAATTGAACATTTTCAAAACCCAACTCATTTTTGAGTAATTCACTTATATTAAAAATCAAATTTAGTCGGATCGACTTTTCAATTTTCGAGTTGCATAGCGTATTGCAATTCACTTATATATCAGCACATCTAGTCAGCTCATCACAGTCTTCATCAGCTTTGGACGTTTATACAGCTTGTTGCATGCTGCCATGCACTTGCATTGTACTGTGTTGATCTGCACTGTTCAGCTATGTGTATACCTTTCTCGTATCAACGATCATCCTCTCCCCGATTGTGCTTGTCATTTAGCCACAACATAGGCTTTTGTTAGGGTTTTACTTTTATATATTTACTAGTTTAATACTCGTGTATTACACGAAATTTATAAAAAACTAAATATAAAAAATATTTGTGAAAATTACGAAGTTCTAATTTTAAAATAAAAAATTGAAAGGATGTGTTCTCTACCCATGCCCAGTTCAATTTATTAAATTATAATTATTAATTAATATTATATTTTAATATTTAGATTAAATTCATTAATAATTATACTTACATACTTATAAAAATTCAAAATATGTCACATTTTCAACCCATCTCTAATATATATTAATTAATTATTATTAACTCATTTTATATTTTTATGTTTAGTTTAATTTTTTAAATAATTATAATTACATACTTTAAAAAATTCAAAGGTTGCCATACTCTTAAACCTTCTTGCATTGTGTCATTGTCTAATAAATACTAATTAGTTATTTTTATATTTTTTTTATTTAGATTTAATTCATTACTAATATTTAGTTACATACTCATATTTAACTATATAGAATATTTGAAACTCCAAAAATAAATTCATTTTAAACTCTATTATCAATAAAACTTATTTAATTATATTCATAATAAAGTATTTTTTGTAATTAAAACTATTTCACATGTAATTTGTCTTTTAATTAAAATAATTAATTTAAATCTTATCTACTAATTATATATGACTTATTTATATTTTTATATTAGGAGAATCAAATGAAAGTATTGAATAAGGAAGAATATAATAAAAGAATTAAATTAGGTAAGATACAATGAACAGTATTAAATTAGGTAAATATTTGGTACTACAAAAATTCCATCTAAGGTTGTCAAAAACCAGGATGGTCTTACTGTTCTTAATCCTGACTTCCAAACCTATCAGAGACAAGATCAATTACTTGCATCATGACTGCTCTCCTCTCTATCTGAAAGTGTTCTTATCCTCATGGTTGGCCTCACCACAAGTCATGAGATGTGGAGAGCTCTAGAGACTAATTTTGCAGCTCAATCTGGAGCAAAGACAATGCAGTACAAGATTCAACTACAGACAATGAAGAAAGGCAACCTATCTATGAGGGAATATTTAAACAAGGTCAAAGTATGTTGTGATAACCTAGCTGCTTCAGGACACAAGATTGAAGATTTTGATCAGCAGCTTCATGCTCTAATTGGTCTGGGCAGTGAATATGATCCTGTGGTGGTTACTATCACCTCCAATCCTGAAAAATGGAGTTTAAGGATGCTAGTGGTCTATTATTGAGTTTTGAATCCAGGATAGAGGCCATAAACCCACAGTTTGATGAATCAGTTCCTATGACTGCAAATATAGTTGTTCATGGACAATAAAGAAAGGATAATGGAAACGGGAACAACAGCAACAACAACAATGGTAATACTAGAGGAAGAGGACCCTATTCTAACAGAGGAACTGGCAGAAGAGGAGGTACCAGAGGAAGAGGTGGAAGAGACTACAATATCAAACAAAATAGCCTGTCAGATATGTGGTTACACAAACCACATTGCTTCAAAATGTTACAATATGATAGATCCTAATTTCTCTCCTCACGCCTCATTGAGTCTCAACTCCTCCAGCAACCAAAATTTCAATAGAGGGACCTTTTCTAATAACAAAAACAATCAACCTTGGTCTCACCCTTCTACAATGATAGCCATGGTGGCAACTCAAGACAGTAGATCAAATTACAACTAGATACCTGACTCAGGAGTTTCGAATCATGTCACTCCAGACTTTGCAAATCTCAACATCTCCTCTGTATATCAAGGGACAAATCAACTTCACTTGGGTAATGGAGCAGGTTTGTTCACCTCAACTCTACTGTTAAATCCCCTTATCCAGCCTCTAAACATCTATTTCAACTCAATAATATTCTTCATGTCCCTAGTATCACTAAGAATCTTTTGAGTGTGTCTCAATTTGCTAAAGATAACAAAGTGTTTTTGGAGTTTCATCCTTCTATTTGTTTTGTCAAGGATCAATCCACAAGGGCTACTCTACTACAAGGAAAACTTAGTGATGGTCTTTATAAATTTGATCCTTTTGAATTGTAACCTCCAAAGTGTCAACCAGCTTCATCCTCTCAGTCACTCATCAAGACCAAAGTTGTTAAATCACCTTGCTGTTTTTGTGTTTCCAAGAAGAAAGTAGGCCTAGACATTTGGCACTATTGGCTAGGTCATGCTGCCAATGATGTTGTAATAAACCAATGATGTTGTAATAAAAGTGCTCAAGGATTGTGATATATCATTTTCTAATAAAGAATATGCCAATTCCTTCTGTAATACTTGTTTACAGTCCAAGTCTCATAAACTCCCTTTTCAAGAATCTTCTACTGTGTTACAACATCCTTTTGATCTTATTCATACTGATTTTTGGGGGCACTGTCCTCTAAAATCCACTAATGGCAGTCTCTATTATGTTGTATTCATTGACCACTACACTAAATTCACATAGATTTACCTCCTCAAAACCAATGCAGAAGCACTTCAAGCCTTCTTGCATTTTCAAACTTTGCTTGAAAATCAATTTTCAGCAAAGGTTAAAGTTGTTCAAAGTGACTATGGTGGTGAATATAGGAGTTTTTCCAGATATTTACAAGATAAAGAGATTGTACATAGGGTTTCCTGTTCTTATACCTCTCAGCAAAATGGTGTGGCTGAGAGGAAACATAGACATGTGATTGAGGTAGGCCTATCTCTTTTGGCTTATTCCCAAGTGCTTAGTACATACTAGACGGAGGCTTTTAATACTGCTTCATAAATAAAACTCCAAGTAAATAGCTACACTGTATATCTCCCTATGAGACTTTGTATGGTCATAAACCTGTGTATTCCACTCTGAAGGTGTTTGGTTGTTTGTGCTATCCTTGTGTGAGACCTTATAACAAGCATAAGCTGGAGTTTTGAGTTGTTACTTCAACTATTATTGGGTATAGTGAAGGGTATAAGGGCTATAAAGTCTCGCTTCCTTCTGACAAAATTGTGATGTCATTTTCATTGAAGATCATTTTCCTTTTTCCAAATTAGCAACTTCAGTCTCTCACTCAACCTCCTTAGTAGATAACTCACCCTACTCTCAATCCTCCTCCATAATTCTTACTCCTTCAGCTCTCTTGCACCATTCACTTTTCCAAGTCCACAAAACAATTGCACCTCTTCTGATTCTTCTTCTCCTATACAACATTATCCTTTTACTGATCAGGCTTCACCACTTGTATCACCCATAAACTCTAATAATACACCCTTCACAAGTCAATCTCAGTCTTCACCACATACTAATCAGTCTCAATCCTTACCACAAACAACTTCAAACTCTCACACTACCATTCCCTTGACAGTACAGTTTCCACAATTAGACAATGATCAAGCAGGTTTTTTTACTAATGTTGAACCAGTTGTTGCTACTCATAAGCATTCTATGCAGACTAGAGCTAAAACAGGTCATCTCAAGCCCAAGGTGTACACTGCACTTGTCAGACCTGAACAGGAACCAAAGAGTTTGAAAGAGGCTCTTCTTCATAAACACTGACATCAGGCCAAGATCTCTGAACTTGATACTCTATTCAAAAATAGGATCTGGGAGCTATCTTACCTCCCACCTGAGAAAAGATTAGTTGGATGTAGATGGATTTATAAAATCAAAAGAGGTGTTGATGGTTCAATTGTCAGGCATAAAGCCAGGCTCTTGTAGCTAAAAGGTACACTCAAGTTCCTATTTTTGATTATGAAGAGACCTTTAGCCCTGTGGTTAAACCTGTCACTATCAGAACTGTTTTATCGATAGTTGTTTCCTTTGGCTGGAAAGTGAAGCAGTTGGATGTTAACAATGCATTCCTAAATGGTGACTTAACTGAGGATATTTACATGCATCAGCTACCAGGACTTGAGCAAGTGAATCAGAATTTAGTCTGCAAACTAAACAAGGAAGTTTATGGGTTGAAACAAGCACCAAGAGCTTGGTACTCTAAGCTTAAACATGAACAAACAAAGTTAGGCTTTCAGTTCTCTCAATCTAGTAGCTCTCTTTTCTTCAGAGCCACTCTCAGTCATACATAGTCCTTCTGATTTATGTTGATGATATTTTGATCACATGCAGTCGTGATCATGAAATCAGCTCTCTTATCAAGCTTCTTGATTTGGCATTCTCACTCAAAGATTTAGGCATTGTACATCAATTTTTGGGCATTGAGGTCAGTCACACAAAGACAGGAATGCATCTGTGTTAAAAACAACACATCCAGGATCTACTTCATAAGGCAGGTCCAATGTTAAGGGTTCTATCAATCCTATGATCTCTTCACATCACATGTCCAAGTATATAGGCATTCTAGGTACTGATCAAACTTTGTACATGAGCATATATGATTAACTCGAACCAATTCAAAAATAATTTTGAACTTGAAACTCGAATACAATTTTTTTTTTTAATTAATGTTAACAGTGTATAACTGTACTTGGATGTAGCTCCTTATGGGCATGAACTTGGAATGAACTACAACTTCATTTGCCCTGACTTGATTGTGGGCTCTTGCCTACAGGTAATGAGAGAAACTTTATTGATTTGTTCCTTTTCTTTTCTTTTCTTTTTTTAAATGGCTTATAGTGATCTTAATTACTTTTAACTGTAGGCTCCAGCTGATGCTGAGAAGCTACGCAGTGTCGGAGTAAAAACTATACTTTGCTTACAACAGGATGCAGATCTTGAGTATCCTTGCAAATTGGTTTACATTTTACGTATAATAATTCCCTTTTAGATATATGCTAAAGCTTTTTCATATGTTGTATTTGGGTGGATTTCAAATTCATATATGGAGTTACTTCAAATCTTTCTACAAATTCGGTATAATGTGCTAAATTAATAATTCACTAAGTTTATAAGATAATGTGTGTTCAAGAATTTGTGTGAAATATATAAATTAAAAACTCCTTAATAGATACCAGAATATTTATGATTAATATTTAAAAATTCCATTTAAAACGCAACTCAATTTTTATTTCTTTCCACCGAAATTAATTATTATTATTCCATTTAACATAGTAAAATATGGTTTTCTCACGACTAAACAAAAAATCGTTGAATGTCATTATATAAACTTTCTTTCGAGAAATGAAACATCATCAAATTTATCATTTTATTTCGTTCTTATGACAACCACAATTATCTCCACGTTAAACATATTATTATTATTATTGTTATTATTATTATTATTATTTTCAAAATAGTTATAAGTGATATTCAACATTCATTCTATTGTGATAACTTCAAACTCTTTGATTGGATTTTACAATTCTCGAGTGTTTTCTAGTCTCTATATTCAGAATTGATATTATCCGTTGATCGAGGTCTACAATAATTAATACAACAATTTGCAATTACATTTGCATTAATTCTATACTTAAATTATTGAACTACTTGGCTACTTAAGCGGAGAGGGGGGGCCACACCCACATGCATATTGGGAGCCATTTAAATCCTAAGAAATTGAAAATGAATTACTAAAAAGAAAAAGAAAGAAAGAAAATAGAGCTTATGTTATTGTTGTTATTATTATAGATTAAGTCCTTAAATAAATTTCTTCAGATACTTTGGGATAGATATTGCTGCCATACAAGAGTATGCCAAGAATTGTGGTGACATTCAACACTTGCGTGCCCAAATCAGGTTGTTATAATTAATGGAATAATTTAGTGTTTTGTTAATTATTATTATTTATGAATATTAATGTTGAAAAATAAAAGCAGGGATTTTGATGCGTTTGATCTCCGTATGCGGCTTCCAGCTGTAGTAAGTAAACTAGAAAAGGGGATTAGACAGATTAATGGTGGCATTACCTATATACATTGCACTGCTGGTCTTGGAAGGGCTCCTACAACTGCAGTAAGCCTTTTCCTTATATATATATTCGAAACCCGGGTCGGATCGTCCGGTTTAACCGAGAACCGGTTGTTGGACTAGTCCGACTCTTAGATACCGTATTTATGATTAATTAATATATCAAAAACCAAGTTTATTTCTATTTTTCAATTTTTTATAGAGATTACGAATAATAAATCAAAACCTAATTTTAATCGATTAGGTTTCTATAACATAAAGTGAGAATGTAACATTTTATTTTGTTATATTGCATTTCTGTTTGTTTGTTTTTGCTTAAACTGCAGTTGGCTTACATGTTTTGGGTTCAAGGCTATAAGCTCAGTGAAGCACACAAATTACTCTTGGTAATTACACCGGTTTGTGACATGATTAATTTCTGCAATTTTGTATGTTATTGGTTGATATAATATTGGTTCTAAATTAGAGCACTTGTTGTGCTAATTAGTTATTTTTTTAATATTATTGGTGAAAGTATTAAAAGTTGTTCTTGTAGATGATGCAATTGGTGTGTGTGAAGTTAGATTTTATTTAGTTATTTTAATTAGGGTTTTTTTCCTATCATTTTCCAGAGTAAGCGCTCATGCTATCCGAAGTTAGATGCTATAAAAAATGCAACTGCTGATATTGTAAGTCTTGGTTTCTCTTATTCGTTGTTGTATCATGATTCTATTTCAGATTTCTAAATAATAATAATAATAATAATAATAATAATAATAATAATAATAATAATAACTAAGACAAATAATTTCATACACTAGAACAAGTTTTACTGAAAACTTGTATGATTTTCATCTCTGCGTAGATTTTCCCACCTTTTTTTTTAATGCAAATTACATTTGTTAAAATATTGAAATTAACTTTTCACTCTCCAATCTTAACCCTATACATTCTCAATTACGTGGATTAATTGTGATTTCAAAAGAAAGGTGACATTTTTGTATTTAGACTAAACCTAGGGGTAGTTTTGTAATTAACCAGCATAACTCTTTGATGAATTAAGTTTATTTTTCCTTGGCGTTGATAGCTTTCAGGGTTTAAAAAATTGCCAATAACTTTGACGTGGCCTGGTGATGATAATTGCTCGATGGTGGAAATTTGTGGACTTGATGTTGGATGGGGTCAGGTAATTAATTAATTAATCGTTTTTCTACTCTGATCCATTCAACTTAGTGATTAATTTTCATGTTATACTTACTTATATTGGGCTGTGTGAGGAAACAAAGTCGAGTTATCTTGAAAAACAAATTAGACACACTTACACCTAATTCACTAGTTCATACTTCATAGTAGTTTATTTGGCAAAATTGTAGTCAACTGTAGAAGGTTGGCAAAGAGATCTTATGTGAGTATAAAATCTAATAATTACATTTTAGTTGACATTAAGTTTTTAACTATAATTGATACGTTTACTAATTAATTATGTAATTGGTACATAATTATAACAATTACTTTTGGCTTCTTCCTGATCCTGTTGCTTACAAGCTTATGTATCGTCTTAACAGAAAATACCTTTGACATTCGATAAACAACAAGGTTTATGGATTCTACACAGAGAACTGCCTGTAAGTATATTAATTGATTTTAAATTAATACTCGATAAATTAGTTGATTGAAAGTTAATTTACCAACAGATACATGATAAAAATATAAAATATTATACATTAAAAATAAAAAATAGAATTTTAATAATTAATAAAGACTTCACAAAATATTTTTTTCAATAATATAATAATAATAAAATTTTACTTATGACTAATAAAAATATTTCCGTAAAATATAAAATAATATATTAGTTTATAAATAATATAATATTTACAATATAGAGGGATAAGAAATGATATTTCCCAATAAGGTAGAAGCTTATTTGAAAAGGCTACGATTTGTAACTTTTTCTGAACATGGACTTGTTAGGCTGAATAAGCTCTGTAGGGAGTTTATTCTAGATTTTTACCGAACAACCTGATAAGGCTTATTGAGATGGAATAAGAAGCCCTCTAAAAAAACTCAACCAAGCAAGGAATTATATATTATTGATAACTTCAACACAAATATTAATTTTTCTAAATGTCACAAATAATTCCAACTTTTCCTTTTGCTATTTGTAATAATTAGAAAATTTGTAATGCCCTCATTACTGTGGGTTCCTTTTTTCTTGACAGGAAGGACAATATGAATACAAGTACATTGTAGATGGTAAATGGGTGTGCAATAAGAACCATCCTATCACCAGTCCCAACAACGATGGCCACGTCAACAACCATGTTAAGGTATAATTATATTGTCCCTTAATAATTCACAATGGTTGCACCAGACAAACTATACAAGATGATCCTTAATTAGCAATGAACAAAATCTTGAAGCACATTTTTTGATCATGTTCAGGTTCAAGAGGACAACACAACTACCGAAGGTGGTGCGACTCGTAATAGAATAACAAGTGACGACGACCCTGATCTATCGACTAGTGAACGCCTCATAATTAGACAGTTCCTTGAAGCCTGTCCCAATGAGAACTAATGCCATTGCCACAACCACTAAAACAAGAAAAAGTATGTTTAGTGACGCTAACTAAAATACTTAGAAACCAATGTTTTCAAAAGCATAACGAAAATATTCGTGACGCAAGAATTATGCGAAGCCAAAACTCATTTTCAGACGCTTCTATCAAGTCTATACTTCTAGATTGATATCGCATCAATAATACATCGTCCGGACTAAGTTCATTTCTAGCTAAACATGACCTAATTCAGCTCAAATAAGACCTACATTGCACGGTCACAAATTCATGTTCAAAAAAAGAACCAGCACTCAGGCAGAAGAAAACTCATTTAAAAGCGTCATTCCTGTACATGCCATCTAATTCACAGTCGACTATTACAAAGCATTATTTGAGCTACAAATACTCCTGATATTTGTTTATATCCTACAAAAATGCAACCTCAAGAGGGGTATTTGCAAGGCAGTTAAATACCAATCTTGAAGGGTAAAAGGGGTATTTTTTATTTTAAAACATAGTGCTTTTTATTTGTAATTAGACTAAACTTCAGAGGTGGTCTTGTAATTATCTCCAAAATAAATGTGAATATGTTGCCAACAACAAATATATCATTCTAGTCAAACATATCATTTAAAACTTCACATTCTGCAAGAAACCAAGTTATGCAAATCCACATCAAAATTAAACAAAAACAAAAACAATGCCCCATCATCGTCAAATTTTTGGCACAAAAAGGTTCTAGAATCCTACTAGTGTGTACCATTCGATTGAGTAGAAAGCTTGCACAAAATTCAACCGCCAGCTGCATCAAAGTGGAGCACGCGACGCAACCCGTCTAAAAACAGCTCGAAATGTCTCCCCATCATTCCTCGCCACTTTCTGCCCTTCCTCAGTCGCAGTGCTCAAAAGCTTCACAACCGGATCGGCCAAAATCTCATCCCCCGAAACCACCTCAAACAACGGGTGACCATCCAAACAAGCCTTCATCCACTCCCCAAGCTCCTCCACATCCGTAATCGTATATATAATCCCACCAACCCTAAGCACATAAGCATACTCATCGAGCAAATGCGGGCTAATCACTCTACGCCGATGATTCTTCTCCTTGAAATGAGGGTCCGGAAACAAAAAGAACATCTTGCTGAGCTGTCCTTTCTCGAAGTAATTCGGTATGTACTTCATAGAATTTGTTCGGACCACGGATACATTTTCGTATTGGCCTGGATTTGAGGCCCGCAGGGCCAGAACCCTTTCCTTTACATACTCCGTCACTTTGTCCCTCAGCTCCATACCTATCATGAGCTTCTCGGGAAAGAGAGTCGAAAGACTGATTAAAAGCCCACCAAATCCACAGCCGATATCTGCGAACTCAATCTTTTTGGACCCGTCGGATTTTTCGGGGTAATGGACAGTGTAGTCGAACTGGCTAGGGGAAATAGGGACCGGGAAATGTGAGTCGCTCAGTGGGTTGCTGTGGGCCCGAGCTCGATAGAATCGCTTACGGGGAAGCCCGGTCGTTTTGCTGTGGGTGTGATTTGAGATGGACTCATGCTCCAAAATTTTCTCTTCTTTCATGGGTGCTGAAAAATAAACCAGAAGCTAATTAACATCTAGCAAAATTATATTGCGATTTTTTTTTTTGTTGTTGTTTTTACGGCCAGAAGACCAAAATTGTAAGTCTTGTGTCTTATTTGAGACAATAATTACTTAAAAAATAAATTTGGGACTATAATTGCAAAATATTGAACTAAAAAATCGTGTGGGCCATATCCTTATCAGACCAATATGAGAATTTGAATTGCACAAAACCACTCACAAATATTCATTAATTGTCCACCTATAGACCAATATCATATGCAATCAAATAAAAGTATCAAGACTGTGCAAAACTATAAAACACATGAAATTAGTATCCAAAAAGTTGCCACAGGGTTCATTTTTCATTCTCTCTAGCTCAATTTCTGTGTCCCATTGTTCTATATTCTCTGACCTAAAGCATATTAGTGTGCTTTAAGCTTATTTTATACTGTCAAATATAATTGATCTGATAATAAACTATAATTGATCTGATAAGAAAGACAAGGATGGTTGCCTTGAAAAACTCTGTCCAACTGAACTGGAATCTGAATCGCAAAGCTTATTTACTAACCAAATCACCTAAACCAGTCATATCGCAAATCAAGTTTAACAAAAATTAAATTACACGAATAATGAATAAACTCCAATAAAAAATAAATAAAAAAACTGAAACACAAGTCCGCCAAACTGTAAACCTGTGTAATAATAATTGGTTGAAGACATCACTAATTAATAAATGAAAAAAAAAATAGTGGAATAGATAATCAGAAATAGTACCTAGGGTTATGGAATTTGGGCCTTGTGCCTCGAGACAGCCGGACTGGGTATAACACTAGGGTGCTGAGAGACCGAGACGGTGGTGGACCTCCGGAGTGGTGGTTGTTTTGAGTACGAAAGCGGTTGCTCGACTGGTGGCAGCAGACGTGGTTGCGACGCCGAAAGAATCGAAAGAGAAACTGACCACGGGTGAGAGAGAGATGGAGAGTTCGGGCTTTTTGATTACGAATGACTGTATTAAGAATACATAAATTTTAAGAAAAATAAATAATAATAATTAAAAATATATTTTTTAATTTACATAACGCAATTTTTTTTTATAAAGTATATTATTAACTCTTTTTATATACCTACCGTTATAATAGAGTTTTTTCAATTATTTTCTATTTTTATTATTGACATTACAATATAAAATTGATAATTTTTAAAAATTGATGATATAAAAGGAATAGAGTATTTATATGTTGTATAATAAAATATCTTTTTAATACTATAAAAAAAATATTGCAAAAAGATAAATATGTTATTGTGAAAAACAAAAACAAATAGAGAAGAATACATACTTTTTTCTAGAACTATATTATTTGAAAGATTTTAATAAAAAATTAATATAAAGGTATATTAGATTTGATAAAATATATAACAAATTTATTTAAAATAAAATTATATTTTACAAATAATAAAGAAAAACCCACATATTTCAAATAAGTTGAAAAATAACAAAAATAAAAATATAGAGTATCTTCAAATGTGTAATATCATATTAGAATACAATTTGAGACGCATTTAAATAATTTCAAAATTCTCAAATGCATCATATTGTAAATAATAACAACAAATCAGATAAAATATATGCTCCACCTTCAAATTAGGTAGCTAACCTGTGAAACCAGAATTAATGTGTGATAAGATTTAAAATAAGCACATTAATTTGGTGGAGAATATAACGGAAACAAATGCACAATGAAAATTTTCAAAAATTGAATTATGGACCATTATGAATTCTAAAAATAAAGGTCAATTTCATCTAAACAATCATTTAATTTTTATGAAATAAACCATAAATTACACTGAACAATCGTGCATTTTCAAGAATATAGAAAATCTCGTCAAAACAATAAACCACATGCACAAATGAAAATTGGAAAAAAAAAAAATCAACAAAAAATTGAAAGTTTATCACAACTCATTTCCGTAGCTTATAAAACTTCACTTGATAGTCTATAATAAAACTTTTAAATTTTGTAAGAATATCTAGAAACAAAAACATTGTACCATATCATAGTGTATGCATCTCATCCATTGCGTAGCACATGAGTATATAGGAAATAGGCGTGGACAAAGATAGCGGAGCATGTGGAAAGGAGAAAACAAAAATAATAAGTGATAATTGCTTACAGACATATATTGCAGAAAAAAAATAATATAATAAGTGATAATTGTTTACATACATTTATACGGATAAGAAAAATTACCGTGTCACGCTAAGATTACAGTGTACATTGAATTAGTAAAATAGGGTGGATGTAGAGTTAAAAAAGGAACAAAAAAAAAAGCACAATATATTAAAATTAGAAATGCAAAACAAATAAATGGAGAAGGTGGTTAATTAATGTAAAAGAAAATAAATACATATGCGCCAGAAAACGGGGAGAATTGAAGGGGAAGGAAAAATAATAATAATAATAAAAAAAAAGGCAGAGACAGATAAAAATAAAATTAGAGAACGCTCTATGTGGGAGCAGAAATAAAAGTGTACCTTTAATTAGTAATATAGAGGGATTACTTATATCCGTCCTATATTTTAATACGTCGGATATATGAACCCAATAATTTTAGTTGAATAATATTTTGTATAAAAATAATTATAATTGCAAAGACTAAAATAACTTTATTATAATATAAAGTTAAATATTAAAAAAAATGATTTTTCAAGTGGTTCAAAAAAATTACGAACGCTATTATTTTCAAAATAGCTCATTGTGCTCGAAGTTTTTTATGAACATATAAAATATGTTCAATTTTTTTTTTATAAATACATATAAAATGTTCAATTTTTTTTAAACATATGACTCTGATTCGTACAGAGGTGAATGCTGGCACAAAAAAAAGAAGAAGAAGAAGAAGAAGAAGAAAGAAATCCAACATATGTCATACAT
Source organism: Phtheirospermum japonicum (assembly GCA_014905375.1). NCBI lineage: Eukaryota > Viridiplantae > Streptophyta > Magnoliopsida > Lamiales > Orobanchaceae > Phtheirospermum > Phtheirospermum japonicum. The sequence goes on along the minus strand of BMAC01000624.1, from coordinate 382,115 downwards.
ACTTAAACTGTAAAATTTACGTGAATGAATCGAACAAATTGTTGACTCCAATCCATAGATGTTTTCTTGTTGTTTTTGCACAGATTTTTCCTACCTTTTTTTCCCCTTCTTCTTCGCCTTTTTTTCTTCTTCCTCTTCTTCGGATTTACTTTCTTATCGTTTATATGAAATATTTTTTTTTTGAGGTTTAACTTTATATATATATATATATATATATATATATATATATATATATATATATATATATATATATATATATATATATATATTACATAAGGGTAAAATAAGGTGTTTGTGGGGTTGATTTAGTAAAAATTAATGTATTTCAGATTTTTTTTGTTGTTCTTATCAATTGGGGTTAACTAATATAATTATGAGGTGTGTATACTCGCACCCTTTTAATAGTGTTAACTATTAGGGTGATATTTTTTTCATTAAATATATAATAATATTTTTTTCCAATTTATTCATTTTCTTTATTTCTAAGGTTTTCTCCCTTTTGTGTCATGCTTTTTGACTGTAAACTTTTTTGAGATAAAAATTTGTCGAAAATAGCAGATCTATATGTTTTTCCCAATCAAATTTCATTTAATCTTAGCCTTCTATTATGATGATCATTGCAATATTTTTCAAATTTATATTTCAAAATTATACTGAATCTCCGATAATTAATTAATGGATTATATTTTGATTTCATTTAGAGTGTATTATGGTGTGTTTTTTTAATGATATTTCTCATATTGCGAATTTGGTTTTGGTTTTCATTTGAAAAATTCCTACTAGTCTTAAAAATTTCTTTGCATATTTTCATTTTGTTCAAAATTCTTTCGATAAAAATCGAAACTCAGTTCATAATATCATAATCTAAACATATATTCCTTTCAGATTCAAGCATCTTCCTTGTAATATATTCCTACTAACATAATATATATGTGGAGTGGATCCTATGGGTCCACTTCTTATTGTAAATTTGTATGACTAAATCACAATTATCCAATACATTAAATCCAATAAATATAAATTAGTTTGAGAGAGATATACATTTTCGTCTTTCTAAATGTGCATCAATAGATTTCTAAATTTGCACCAATTAACATTTAAATGAACATTAATATTATTAAGTGATATAAATTATATAATTTATATTTCACACTCTCCTCAATTAATAACTTTCTTCTATTGATATCTCTCTATTTTCCCAAAAATAACAAATATTGTCAATAAATTACACCATATTATTCTCTACGACCTAAGGAATAATACCCGTACCATTTTTCTCAATAAATTCGTACATTTAAAAGTTTGAGTTTAGATTATTTTGAAAAACCAAATTTAAAAAAATAATAATAAATCACTGCACATTTGTTAATGCACACTTAGAAGTACATTGATGTACAATTAGAATCACTTTGCATCATGCTTCTCCAAACTAATTTTCAATATTTTTATATTTAATAGTTTGTTAATGCAAATTCAAATGTCTGACGATGCACAGTTAGTAGGACAAATAGACAATAACGCATGCTATATAATTATTAGTCAACCATTCTTCAGCCAATTTACATCCATCAGATCTAAACTTATTGAGTAGTTGTGATTTAACTCTATGGACTCGCCCTAAGAATTAGACCTATTTGATGTCAGATGATGCACAGTTAGTAGGACAAGTGGATAATAACGCATGCTATATAATTATTAGTCAACCATTCTTCATCCAATTTACATCCATCAGATCTAAACCTATTGAGTGGTTGTGATTTAACTCTATGGACTCACCCTAAGAATTGGACCTATTTGATCTAATCCCCCCCATATATATATATATATATATATATATATATATATATATATATATATATTATGTGTGTGTGTGTGTGTGTGTGTGTGTGTGTGTGTGTGTGTGTGTGTGTGTGTGTGTGTGTGTGTGTATTAACAACAACAACAACAACAACAACAACAACAACAACAACAACAACAACAATAATAATAATAATAATAATAAGAAGAAGAAGAAGAAGAAGAAGAAGAAGAAGAAGAAGAAGAAGAAGAAGTTTGGATAGATTGTTTCGAGCAAAACTAAACTAATTTTAGTTTTGTTCAAATTCCAAATTGCAGTTTATTGAATTTGTCATTCATTCATGTCTCCCCATCTTTATGATCTGTTGGTATACAAAATAAATTTTCATGTTTTCCTGCAAAAGAATAATTGGATGTTTGTGTTTTCGAAAAATGAGAATATGCTATATTTTGATTTTTGTTTTCCAATCATCCTGATTGAATCTTTGTGTTCATCTAATGTTTGTTTTAAAGTAATTGAAGTCAAATCAAAACTGTAAATCATGTTTAGGTCAATGTGTATGTATGGATTGTAAATTCTTTAATCGGGACAGTGCCAATCATGTATTTTTGGATAGACATTTCAAGTATTTGATCTGCCTTTGGTAATCATGCCTCGCATTTCAATTATATGGATATGGATTAGGAAATTAAAATTGCAAATCAAGTTGAAAATTTCAACTTGAATCATGTTTGAAATGTAAATTCTCAGTCATGTAAATTTGAATCATGCATTGCTCCATGATAATCTAATTGTGCGTTATTATTTTATGGTAGCCATTATTAAATAGAAACTTCCAATCATAATTTGCAACATGACAATTTGAATCATGTTTTAAATGGAAATTGCCAATAATGTATGCCATTTAACCACTGATGTTTGGAGTTTCTTTAGTTAAATATCATTTGTTGTAGAAAGTGAATTCATTCCTTATTTCTTGTTTTATATTTTTTGTAAGTTCTCTTATTTACACAATTTCAATTATGATATTTGTGGGGTATTTGTTATTATAGTATAGAGAATCAGTATTTTTATTATGCTTAATTTATGTAACTCTTATTGATACAGTTAATTCTTAATCATTTATTTTTGTAGTTAATTCCTCCAAAATTTACACCTCTCGTGATTGAAAGTGGTCATATTATATATACACTTCGAAATGCACACGATAATACATGGGATATTCAAATCCATGTTCATAATGAAGAGGTAGTTCTCAATCTAAAGTTATTTTTCTATTATGATATGTTGCATTGTTTCAATCTCTTCATATAATTTCTAATTGGTAAAAACAGGTTTGTTTTTAGTCTGAATGGCCTAAATTTCTCTTTGATAATAAAGTGGAAAGAGGATGGTTAATATTTTACCGTAACTTTGAAAACCAAATATTTGATGTTGTTCTCATAGATATTTCGTTATTTGAGAATTTACAAGTATGTGGAATCAATCCTGATGATATGGACATCGATGGTTGTAGTTTTCATGTAACACTGGCTAGAACTAATGTAGAACGTGGACGTATTGTGAGTGCATATCGACAATCTCCGTTCAATATCATTTCTTACATTGTTTAAATTAGAAAATTTTGTTCATTATTCTTATTCATTTTATTAACTCATTCCATGCCATTTCTGGCAATCCAGAGTTGGGTGTTTGAATCTTCAGAATGAAAGGAAGGTATAATTGAGGCAAGATGTTCATATGAAGTTGGAATTAGTCCGTGTTTATCTTCAAAAATAATTGCAGAGAGTTCATCTCTCAACTATATGTGAAAGAAGATTCTGAATGTGAATTTAAACTTCTCCGAGTACCAGGATTGGTGTTTGAAACTATCCCGATTTAGGATCAATGTATGCTACTCAGATTCATGTTCACAATTCAAATTAGACTCTCTTTTATTTTTAATATTTTGTTATTTGACTAGGACTTCTTCAATGTAATCCTTTTACATGGATTGAATGTATTTGGCATAATCGCATTCTTTGTTCAACTTTTTCAATGTAGTTTGTCTTATCAATCAGTGCTTCAGAGATTCTGAACATGAATTAATGTATGATTACTTTGGGGGATGAAAATTGTTAAATACTTTATTTTCAGATTAAATAAGTAAGTCAATCACCAAATCAAGGCTCCGGATTTGCCCAATTGAAGACTAAAATTATAAATTTAGTTAATTACATAAACAAAGAAATCCAATTGATAATTAGCATAATTATTTCAAGTTTTTAAAAACATAGATTATAATACTAAACTGACCGATTTATTACCAATACTTGGCTTGATCGATATTGCAACAGATTCTACAAATATATTTACCTAATCATTGAATGTATGGCAAATAGATTTATGTATGGTAAACAAATTCATGTGTGGTAAAAAAATATATATCTTTTCCTTAAATGTTATATGTGGTAAACAACTTTGTGTATGGTAAACCAAATTTACATAATTATATTTTTTGAAATAAGACATGTTTCATTCTATTACACAAGTCTTCACTAAAGTTTAATGAAATGATAATAATACTTTGATTTACAACCATATTTTTTTTTCAAACCTGCCTCATTTATCACCATATTTATTTATAAGTAACTACTTTCACTCCCAACAAATACATTGCAGATGTGTTTTTTTTTTAATTACTTTTATCGTTTACTTTGCCTTCATGCATCCCATGGAGTTAAACCTACAATTAAAAAATGCGATCAATAAGCAAATGTTTCTAACGCTTAAGAATGTAGATAACTTAGTATGTATAATACTACATTTTTATTCTGTAATTATCTATTTATTGTCATTATAAATAATTTTATAATATTTTTTCAAAAAGAAATCCTCCGTCCCATGGAATAAACATTTTATCGCAAAAGAAGATACTGCTTACAATTTGGTTAATCATATACATTATACTTCATCGTAATGAGTCTTTTTTTTTATCGAAAATAAATACAACAACAGTTCCCAATGTATGTCTTCCCTTCGTAATATTTATAACCCTTTGGATTATATTGTATAATTCAAATTGTTAATTTGTGCATCCCCTTCCAAAATTATTCTCCGCCTTTTTTGAGGATTACCTTCCTGTGTGTTTCGATTTTCAGAGTTAGTTGGGAAATTCGTGGAAATGACTAAAATTGATGAGTCTGCCTCTTTCACCATTGGTTTGGGAATGTTTTCCGAACACCATGACATTGGGTTTGGAGATCAATTGATACTCATTTATCATGGTGGATTGATATTTGATGTTAACATTTTTTTGAATGTTGGTATTGAGAAAATTTTGTCAATATAATATGTTATGATGAGTTTTATTTTGATTTTGGTGACCCGTCATTTCCAACATTTCATATGGCAATTCTCAATACTCACATTGACAAATAATTTTTGGTGAGGTCTTTTTTCTTCAATTTATTAGTTGTGTAATTTAATTAGAAAATATATAAATATCGATTAATAAGAATGTCATTTTTTATGTTTATAATTCACAGCCTATTCCAATAGATTTTTGTATGAAACACATTCATGGTACTAATAAGGTTAATGAATCCCATACAACTCTCAATTATGTCCTCACCGATTTGTCTATTGAATTAATAAAAGAGGCCTCCGCAATACTCATTTGTGGTGGATTAGATGACTTTGTGCACCGTATCAACTTTCATGTTGGCAACCGCTGTGCATTCAGACTTATTTATCCACCACAAGATCTTCTGTCTATTTACTTCAATATGTCTATTTTATATTAGTATTGGTTGTCATATTTTTTTTCATAATAGTTGTTCCGGCAAAACTAATCATCGTTGTCTAATAAATGCTAAATACTATGTAATTAGAATCTACCATGAATAATATGAAGATTTTTAAATGTCTCGTTACATCAAATTATCTTTTATAATATTATTAGATCTTCCATGTACTTTTATATTTTATGATTTATATTTTTTCATTGAGAATATGAATCAATCCAATAAGTTTTTACAATTGAAGAAAAAAGTATTTGTACAACAATTCTTATTTCATTAGCCTTAAATTTTGTCAGTGAAATTAATTATGCTATACAGATAGATGAATAGAATATAGTAGATCTGACGATGAAATTAACTGCGCTAACTAATTTGGAAAATAAAATTAATTACAGTATAAGAATTTCAAGCGATTATTGCTTCAAACATGATACATTAATAGCAAAATCTTTAATATTACGCTATAAATTAAGAAACATATTATAGATAAACACATAAACTTATGAATATGGATTTTCTAATTCACATATATTATTATATTTGTACTTTAACCCTTAAAAACTAAAATTTACCTCACATCCTTTATAATCAACCTAGCTAAACCCTCACCACGCTCCAAACACAACCCATAGTACAAAGGAAGACCTTTAAGAAGAACTCCTTTCCTCAAAACTCAATTTAGTTTAAAAAAAGATCCAAACTCTCAATCACAAGTATGACTCTCATTCCTACTTTCAAGAAGACAATTCTCTTGCCCGGTGACTAATATATGGTATTTTTCAATCATGAGTTTTTTTCTTTGAACTGATATTGTAATCTGGAGAAACTGTTGCATGTTTTAGTTATCATTGATATTTTATCTAGATTTGAGTTATTACCATTAATCATAGTATCTCGACTTCGGATTTGTTGCAAGTACCTATTTTGCAATAAAAAATGAAGGCTCGATTTTAATTTAATTATTCATGTGCCATTTATGAAACTATTTTGGTTGTATGTTCTTTTTGTACTTTCGATAGCCCCGTCAATTTATTAAAGTATTTATATGTATATTATTTTTGTTGGCCAAAGTTTCCAGCATATACCCAACAAGACTACAACCTATTTCTATGATTTTCATGATCTAGACTTTACTTTATGTAATACTCGCGGTGTCACATGGGATGTCAAGGTTGAAGTTCAAGGAGAAAATGTTTGTTTTTGTTATATTCAAACTTATTGTTTCACTATTATTAGATTTGTTGTTTTATTATTTTTGTTAATTGCCATTCCATCGTTTGACAGTCTGATTATTGTGATTTCATACTCACGTTTAGGCTTAATATTTAATAATAGTTTATTATCATCATTGTTATTTTTATTAGACTGTTAGTGTTTGTTTTTCAGAATTTAAAGTGAACAATGTCTTTTCTTTTTGATATTAAATCTCCTAATTTATTATTTATTTTGCATTTCAAATATTTGCCCGCAAAACCTAGATTTCACACTAGTTTACTCAGGATGACGGTAAATATTTCTAGTTTGATTCAAAAAAAAAAAAAAAAAAAAAAGAAAGAAAGAAGGAAAAAAGAATCATGGGGTAAATAAATAATTCACTAAATTTGTAAAACAATTTGTACATTCGATTCAACTTGTGTAAATTAGTATTGGTATATTTTTAATACACGATATATACTTAGTTTTATGAACAAATGATTTAATTGACTACTACTCCCTCAAATATTTTATTGCGATAATTCAGTTTTTGATTATATTTTTCATTTTTCAGTATAATTGTTTTTCAATAATTTCAGCCTTAATTTAAATAGCCATTCATTGATTAGAATTTATAGTGATAATTTTAGAATATATATATATATATATATATATATATATATATATATATATATATATATATATATGATAATTCAGTTTTTGATTATATTTTCCATTTTTCAGTATAATTGTTTTTCAATAATTTCAGCCTTAATTTAAATAGCCATTCATTGATTATAATTTATAGTGATAATTTTAGAATATATATATATATATATGATAATGATATGATCTCATATGATATTATTCTTTCATTTATTTGTGCATGTTTTTCTATATCTTTTGTATCCTTTTTCATCCTTGTACATATATTAATGTCAATAAAAGTATCATTACATTCGATCTCTTTATGGTATTCAGAGCTAATTTGGCTAACACCTCATAAATTCTATTTCTTTTCATTCATTGATGTCATCAGTGTTCCACATATGACAAAGAACCTGATCACCGTCTCAAATTTATGTCTTCATAATGATGTTAATGTTATTTTTTCCATGGTTTTCAGGTGAAAGATCATCAGACAGGGGGTCACTCTTATCGGCGGGCCACTTGAAGATGGTGTTTACCTTTGGCCTAGTATGATAGGAGTGGTCTCCGCCTTCCCTTCGATCAAGCCATCAATCACACTCTAGCACTCTCGTCTGGGTCATCCTTCGAGTCAAACTTTGAGTCATATGGTTAGGTCTAAATTGTTACCACTGTCGTCAAGTTATTTGTCAAATTTTAAGTGTATTTCCTGCAGCGTGAATAAAAGTCATAAATTACCGTTCTCATCCACTTGAATTGATTACTCTGATACATGGACATCCTCTTATCACTCAATTGATGGTTTAAAATATTATGTTATTTTTGTGACCATCACACCAAATATGCATGGTTACACCCTTTGCAAAAGAAATCTGATGTCGTTAACACCTTTATAACATTTAAATCTATAATGAAAAAAATATTTTTTACCATCTATTGTCATACAACACACGAACAAAAATGGTGATATATTGCTCTACGTGATTTTATTGCCACCCATGGCATTAGTCACCTAACCACACCTCCACACACAACCGTGCATAATGGTTTTTTTTTTCTTTTCTGAACGACGTCATTGTTATATTGTTGAAACTATCTTTACCCCATTCCATCAAGCGTCTCTCCCACTCACCTTCTAGCTATTTTCATTTGTCACTGCCACCTATCTTATAAATCGTATGCCAAAGAAAAATCTCTCTCTCGCATCATTATTCGAAAGACTATTCGAATGTATGCCTCACCTTGACAAGTTACGGGGTTTTAGTTGCCAATGCTTCCTGTGGCTTTGTCCCTACACTTCTCATAAACTGAAGTCACGGTATACTCACTTACTCAAAATACATACACCTGTTTTGATTCCTTATCCTCCAAGTTCTTATCCTCCAAGCTCTCCTTTCTCTATTAAATATTTGGGATCTCTCTTACTTTCTTGTCATTGAGGTTACTACTAATTTTGATTCTTGTGTTCTCACCCAGCACAAGTACACCACGAGTCTTTTATCTCTGCATGACATGTTATATTCTAAACTGGTTTGGACCCCACTTGTCATGGGCTCCTCTTTCTCACTCCTTGATGTCTGTTCTCTTACAGATGCCATGTTGTATCGCTAATTTTTTGGCAGTCTTTGGTATCTTTTCCTCGCTCGTCCAAACATTATATTTTCTATCTACAAACTCTCGTAGTTCATGCACACTCCCTCGATGTCTCATTGTAGTGCAGCTAAGTGCCTCTTGCGCTACCTTAGTGGCACTTGGGACTCTAGGATCATCTTCATCGTCACTCTTCACTATCCCTTCATTGTTTCTCGGACGCTGATTGGGAGTAGGGGGTGGGGTGAGGGGTGATGTGGATGATCATAAATCCACGAGGGCCTACATTGTATTTCTTGGCCCTAATCCAGTCTCTTGAAGCTCAAAGAAGCAACACATGATAGCTCCCTCATCTACAGAGTCTGACTACCGTGCAACTATCTCAGTTGTAGCGGAGCTTCAGAGGGTTCAGTCTCTTCTTGGAGAGCTTGGTGTGTCTCTCTTGCAGCCTTCAGTTATTTACACTAATAACATTGGGACCAATATGAATCCTGTATTTTATTCTCGTACGAAGCTGCATATTGATTCTCATTTTATGCGCAATCTTGTTCAGAGTTATCGTCTTTGTGTGTCCCACGTTTCTTCTTCCGATCAACTTGTCGATGCTCTCACCAAGACATTTTCTTGACATCGCCTGCGTTCTCTCATGATCAAGATTGGTGTAGCCGAAAACTCGTCGTCTTGAGGGGGCCTGTTAGAATATATTGATATGATATATTATTCTTTCATTTATTTTTGCATATCTTGTTGTATCTTTTTCATACTTGGGTACATGTTTTTATACTTTCCCTTACATTAATAAATATATAATTCCATTCAATCTCCTTAAATAAAATAAATTTGCGATTATATTTGCATAGACATGTATAAATCAATAGATTACTAATTTCCAGTATCTCACACAATCAATAGATTTTAATGATCCCAATGTTATTTAATTTATAGGAGTTTACTAAACTTATGTGGTCACTTTACTATTGTACTAAATGATTGATTTAATACAATGTAAATATTAAAAGACCAGCATTATTACATGCAACGAATTGAATCTAATATCAACCTATTTGATACGGAATCGACATATTCAATGAATATTTGAATTCATATTCATTAATATTTGTGACAACATAATGAATTGAGTTCGATATTCGAAATTATTCGAATATTCCAATTCGAATTCCTTGAGTATTTTTTTAGTCTTTTATTTATTAAGTCAAAACAGTATTTTTGATTTTGTATGTTTTTTCCCTAGAAAACATGATAAAAAGACAATTTATATAAAAATATGAGTGGCAGGGTCATTTTGCACTTGATGATAATTTGTATTGATATAAGTACGGGTACAATCAAGACCAGCTATTTGTGAGCTACTTGACTTTGACTTCATGCCTAGTTTAGTTCAAGCTAGTTTAGTAAACGAGCCGAGCCAAGCCTGAGCTTATGTTTGAGCTTGCGGGGTGTCTCGTGAGTCCGCTTGTTAAGAGACCAGTGAAGAGTATATTTACTGATATATATGTTTTGTACTACATATATTACATCAATTTATTATATACATTTTTATATATTACTTAAGTTGACAAAAATATGTGAATTTGAAATTCACTCCACACTGTACTCGAATTCAGCCTCATCCAAATTCGTTAATGACGCAATAGAAGTTTAGCGAATTAAATAAAAAAATATAAAGTAATAGAATTTCAATATGAAGAATGCAAAGTTTGAAAACAAGAGATAAATCTCAATTTTTCACATTAATATAACTGCCCCTAATACTATAATGAAGACTGTACTTATCGGGAAACCTAAATCAACTAATATACTCAAATAAGAAAATATAATAATAATCATAATCATAATAATAATAATAATAATCTATTCAAACAAATAATAATAATAATAATGATAATATTTATCTTAATTATTTCAATCACCCATAATTATATTTTGAACAGACATTTCTAACCTGTAGTCCGGAACCGACGTTTCCTCGGATTATTAAAGCATGTAAAGTAATCGAACTGTTTAAGCCAATTAAGGAAGAGTTGATCACGATTTCGGTTCCACAATCGAACTATTCCATTTTTGGTTTTGAACTCAATTTGGTTCTATTTGACCGAGTATAGGTAAAATGTCGGTTAGCCATAATTAAATTTTATTAAAATATTTGCGAAAATTGATTATCCAATTAGGATAAGGGCGCAGATATACGCACCCCAAAATATTATTAGTCGATCCCAAAATACTTTAGACAAAAATAATCATAAATTAAAATTGAAAAAATAAAATTTATGTAATTATATATAACAAAATAATAATAATAACAAATCAGATAGTAAGGTAAAAACTAAAATGACCTCATAGATAGACTCGTGAATCCCAAGGGAAAGAGAATCACCGGAGGCCGGAATTCTCTTAGAAACGGCTGTAAAGTCATCCTTAGCCCCATCTCCACCATCTTTATCTAGCACAAGTTCTGTTCCACTGTCAACCTCCTTCGACGGTTCCGGAAAACACTTGATACAAACTTCCTTGGTTGAGATGGGGCGTCGCAGGGGATCCCAGCTCCTCTGCGGCACGACAACTTGCGCGAAATTCAAATTCGATCGTGATAACAAAATTCTATCCAGAATTAGGCAAAATTGAGGTGAATGGAGCGACAATTGCAGGATACTTGGAGAGAACTGTGAAGAGAGCGGAGTTGAAGACGCCATTGTTTTAAGGTGTGAAGAAACAAAAATATAACCCCACATCGACCGCCTCCCATCGCCGCCCACCCCGCTCCCTAATTCCTATGTCGCCCCCAATCGCCCTCTCCCTATGCCATTCGCGGCCTACCTCTGCGAAATCCTCGTCTCCACCGCCGTCTTCCTCCACCTCACCCCCACCGAAAAAGTCGACGCATTCGCTCTTCACCCCTCCGCCACCCTCTGCTTCGCCTCCGCCCACGTCGAGACTGTGAGGAGCACGTGCAGTGGGCAACCGAGGCGCTGGGGTGCACGCCGGAGGCCGTAAACTTGTGGGGTTGATTTACTTTTGTTTACTTCTATTTTATTATTTTTTTTGTTTTAATTTTATTATATTATATCAGGGTAAAATGGGGTGTTTGTGAGGTTGATTTAGTAAAAAGAAATACAATTTAAAATTTTGGGAGTGTTCTTATCAATCGGGGTCAACTAATAATATTTTGGGGTGCGTATATCCGCGCCCTTAGGATAATAAATAACATTTTACTCCCTCCGTTTTAAAATAATTATCGTTTTAGAGACTCGATTTTATTACAAATTAAGTGTCGTTTTAGAATTATTTACCACTTTATTCCAGTTTTATCCCGGCTTATTTTAAGAAATATAAACAAGTTTATGGTAATAGAATAATTAAAGGGAAAAAAAATAAAAGTAATTAAATGTGAATATTACTAATTGATCGATGATGTATTAATCAAATATCATGTTCTTTAACTTTGAATAAAAACTCTAGAACAACACTTATTAATAAATAGAGGGAGTATTATTTAATATAGGCAGCGAAACGCTAAAATAGCACCCGAGTTTCCTTTCCATGAAAATACGTAACCTACAAGTAACATTCTCGGAATCATATTTAAATCACGACTCATATAATTGGAAAGTATTTTTCTTTTTAAGGCAGACCTAATTTCAATAGGGAGACAATTTGTGATAATCTGATCATTAATTTTATGTATTTTCACCGAAATTTCTAATTCCTTTGCAAAATCGGAGTTCTAGTATATTCCTAAACCTTATCGTACGCCGCTGTACTATATAACATTAATCAACTAATCAACCCTACTCGTATAAATTCATTCAGATTGTTTCCATAGATTAGTGAATAATAAATAAAATAGAGAAGAGCCCCAATATGACGTCATGTGATTACGCAGTCGATCAAAGCTACTCCATCAAATTAGCGAAAACAAGATTCAGCAGCAATCGCGACATGATGCGCGGCCCGATTACTATGTTGCCTCAACTCGACATCAACTTCCATTTCCTCTGTAGATTCAGATTGTCGGAATGGGTAATTATCAAACACCACGAACAACGTTCGGCAGCGTTGGTGAGACAGTCGAGGCGACGGCCCTCTATCAAGAACGTCGTCAGACGGAGTCTGATGCAGTTCTTGTTCTACGAACAGACGCGCGAAGCCATTGGCCAAGCGCTCGCTCGATTGTTGTTGCCAGATTTGGATCGTGATCATGAAAAGCTTGGGGATATGATCGAGTATGCAATTGTGAAAGCTTCGGAGATTGTTAAGTCCAGGCCCACGGGCCACAACGTACTGGATCTTTACTTTAGCCTGACGGTGCAACACGACCGCGTTTTGCCAGAACTACAATCATGAGATCTTTTCGCCACTAGTCGATTATGTTGGAAATTGGTTTAATTATAAGTCGTATGTTGACCAATTTTGAGTGGCTAAGTATTTGATTTTGTAGGAATTAAGTATGAAATCGTGAATCTATATTTCAAGTAGATGATCTAAATGTATTTAATTTCAATTGATTTTGTATGTTTATTTTTCTTAGAAAAAACGTGATGAAAAAAGATGATTTATATAAATAGAATACAAGTAGCAAGATTCTTTTCCACTTTGAAAATGATAATTCTTTATATGGATATGGGTAATAGTTTAAACGAATCGAGCTGTTCGTGAGCTAGTTGAGCTCAGCTCACTTTAGGTCACACCCAGCTCGAGATCAAAATAGAGCTTGTTTTCTTTAATGAGTCAAGCCTAATATCATATTTGAGCTTGTGAGTCGGCTCGTGAATAGACTTGTTACTATTCTTAGAGGCTCGTGAATTGTACATTTAATGTTAAATATACATAGTTCATACTACATATAATTACATCACTTCATACCTAGTTATTTTATATTACATAAATTGACAAAGATGTGAATTTTAAATTGACTCTAGTCACTCCACACTTCAATAAATTAACTCAAGCCCTGGTTCTTTGAGGCTTAAGCATTACTTGTAAGGTTTAGTAAAACCTCGGCTCCGCTCGGCTCAAACTTGGTTCTTTGAGGCTTAAGCATTATTTGTAGGGTTTAGTAAAACCTCGGCTCTGCTCGGCTCAAACTTGTAAATTTTCTACGACCCGAGCCTGAACATTTGAAATCGGCGAAGTTGTTAAATGATAAGTCCACATAAGTTAATTAATTATGTTAGATTTACCAATCTAACACAATATATAATAATACTATTATCGTAAGTCCATATGCTATTATAATAAATAATAATATACTCTTTCCATTTTAAAATAAGTGTCGTTTTAGAGACTCAATTTTATTATAAATTAAGTGTCGTTTTAGAATTATTTACCACTTTATTCCAGTTTTATCCCCACTTATTTTAAGAAATATAAACAAGTTTATGGTAATAGAATAACTAAAGAAAAAGAATGGAAATATTATTAATTGATTGATGATATATTGGTCAAATATTATGTTCCTTAATTTTGAACAAAAACTCTAAAACGACACTTATTAAGAAAAGGAGGGAGTATGTTCTATCATCTGACCAATCATTTATAATCTTCGAAGTATAGTGCATTAGCTATGCGCATCACATGTCCCGGCTTTCATTTCACATCCGGAAGCTCATATTTCACAACACAAGTTATTACTCAGATGAGAGCAACTCTCACCAAATAAGAAATCGAAGGCATTTATAATTTTTATTATACATTTTCCTTCGGTACAAAACCAAGTAGTAAAATGGGCTTTTCAAATTTTTTATTAGAGTAATCGACAAAAATAGTAGACAGCGGGGGTAGAATCAACTCTCCTCGAAGCTGGTCTGAGTGTAGGTCTAGTACCAAAAGAGACAGAGAAATATAAAAGGCCTTTATAGATCCAACAAGAGATTATGAAAAAGGTTCAAATGATATGGTGCACCATTTCTAATTTCCCAAATCCAACTTAGTGTTTCCTCTATAATCTGGTTGTTTGAGAAGTAAAAAAAAGTGGGATAGGTTTTTAAGATCAGGAAATCTGTACAGGTTGTAGGAAGCAAGGCTTAACCATCTTAGCTAAGGATATTTAGATGAATTTGAACTAGTATTGTTTGCATCAACCCACAAGTTGTTGAATAAAGCTCGAGTCTTGTAAGATTGCAATATCCTTGAATCTTTCCTAGATGAGAAGTGACACTAACGTTGTTGTAAGAGAGTGAGATAACTCCAATAATTTCAAGTTTAAATAAATACTCAAGAGTAAGCCCATCCAGTCAATTATAGCTCAATAGCTCATCTAAGTGAGACGAATGTAGACTGAAAAACTCATCAACTTTGCCACTAAATTGGTTGTTGGAAAGATAAAGTCACTACAATGAAGGAAGACTAAAGAGAGACTCAAGAATCCTGCCATTGAGCATATTATACCCTGAATTTATGTGAAAAATATCATAGAAGCCTTGAAAATGCATGGAAGAAAGCAATCCCATTAGATTATTACGATCGAGGTCTATGTATTTTAATCTCCTGGACATGTAAAATGGTGGGATCAAACTGGTGAAGAAGTTAGATGATAAGTCCACATAAGTTAATTTTGTTACTGGATTAGAGAAATTGCAACTAGACATGTTTATATCAGATAAAAAGCTGAGATTTCTAAGAGAATTTGTTAATGAACCTGGGAAGTTGGTATTACTAAGTACTAAACTCCTTAAAGATACACTCTTAGGAATTGTGGTATATCAAATCAAGATTCTTTTGTGGGTTGGATTCAGATTGCGCCTTGAACAATTCATCGTGCGTGGGTCATTTGTTGATGGTTTTAGGGGAGAGGATGGCCTGAGTTGATTTTTTGATTGTAGGCTCCATCTCTTTCGTGAAAGCTGGATTATTTCAGCAGGGAGATGAGTGTGCTCTGGTCTATCTGGTTGTCTAAATTGGATTGTTTTTTCTTGATCATCATTGTTCAAGTTCTTGCTTGCCAGGATTTTCTCCAATTGGTTCATCGTTAGTTTTCTCTTTTATGGAGAAATAGCCATAAATGTCAACAGGGGAAGTAATGAAAGGAATGGGCTATTTTGTAGCTCATTCGGTAGCTTTTATGTGGGTGTTAGTTACAAGGACCTTCCTCTAGCGTCATTTTTTGACATTGAAAGTTGATCTTCAAACAAGGATCTTGTTTGTACACGTACATAAGCAGAATGAAAATAGATAAGCAGCAAAATCATGTAGTGAAATAGGAGAGAATAGGAGTAGTTTGCYTTTATTAGTCTAAGGTTTAGATCGTCCTCTTAAGGGAGCGACCTTATTTACAGATCTCGTTTGTCATTCATTCTTTTTTTTTTCTTTTATCCTCTTTTTTATGACCCCTCGAGGTCATATTTATACTTAGTTGTGTTACTTGTAGGTTTATTTTTCTTAGAAATGTATTTAATTTCAATTGATTTTGTATGTTTATTTTTCTTAGAAAAAACGTGATGAAAAAAGATGATTTATATAAATGGAATACGAGTAGCAAGATTCTTTTCCACTTTGAAAATAATAATTCTTTATATGGATATGGGTAATGATTTAAACGAATGTTTGCAAGCTAGTTGAGCTCAGCTCACTTCAGGGCACACCCAACTCGAGATCAAAATTGAGCTTATTTTCTTTAATGAGTCAAAGAAATCAAAGGCATTTCTAAATTTTGATTATACATTTTCCTTTGGTATGAAACCGAGTAGCAAAATGGGCTTTTCAAAAATTTTAATAGAGTAATCGACATAAATAGTAGACAGCGGGGGTAGAATCAACTCTCCTCGAATCTAGTATGAGTGTAGGTCTAGTACCAAACACTACAAAAAAATCCGGCAATCCTGACGGCCAAATCCGTCAGGATTCCGTCAGTATATTAAATACTGACGGTCTCCTGACGGATTATGGCCGCCAGTATATTTACGGTCAGAGTTACAAGGACCTTCCTCTAGCGTCATTTTTTGACATTGAAAGTTGATCTTCAAACAAGGATCTTGTTTGTACACGTACATAAGCAGAATGAAAATAGATAAGCAGCAAAATCATGTAGTGAAATAGGAGAGAATAGGAGTAGTTTGCGTTTATTAGTCTAAGGTTTAGATCGTCCTCTTAAGGGAGCGACCTTATTTACAGATCTGACCGTAAATATACTGGCGGCCATAATCCGTCAGGAGACCGTCAGTATTTAATATACTGACGGAATCCTGACGGATTTGGCCGTCAGGATTGCCGGATTTTTTTGTAGTGTTTGGTACTAGACCTACACTCATACTAGATTCGAGGAGAGTTGATTCTACCCCGCTTCTACTATTTATGTCGATTACTCTATTAAATTTTGAAAAGCCCATTTTGCTACTCGGTTTCATACCAAAGGAAAATGTATAATCAAAATTTAGAAATGCCTTTGATTTCTTTGACTCATTAAAGAAAATAAGCTCAATTTTGATCTCGAGTTGGGTGCTGCCCTGAAGTGAGCTGAGCTCAACTAGCTTGCAAACATTCGTTTAAATCATTACCCATATCCATATAAAGAATTATTATTTTCAAAGTGGAAAAGAATCTTGCTACTCGTATTCCATTTATATAAATCATCTTTTTTCATCACGTTTTTTCTAAGAAAAATAAACATAACAAAATCAATTGAAATTAAATACATTTCTAAGAAAAATAAACCTACAAGTAACACAACTAAGTATAAATATGACCTCGAGGGGTCAAAAAAGAGGATAAAGAAAAAAAAAAGAATGAATGACAAACGAGATCTGTAAATAAGGTCGCTCCCTTAAGAGGACGATCTAAACCTTAGACTAATAAATGCAAACTACTCCTATTCTCTCCTATTTCACTACATGATTTTGCTGCTTATCTATTTTCATTCTGCTTATGTACGTGTACAAACAAGATCCTTGTTTGAAGATCAACTTTCAATGTCAAAAAATGACGCTAGAGGAAGGTCCTTGTAACTAACACCCACATAAAAGCTACCGAATGAGCTACAAAATAGCCCATTCCTTTCATTACTTCCCCTGTTGACATTTATGGCTATTTCTCCATAAAAGAGAAAACTAACGATGAACCAATTGGAGAAAATCCTGGCAAGCAAGAACTTGAACAATGATGATCAAGAAAAAACAATCCAATTTAGACAACCAGATAGACCAGAGCACACTCATCTCCCTGCTGAAATAATCCAGCTTTCACGAAAGAGATGGAGCCTACAATCAAAAAATCAACTCAGGCCATCCTCTCCCCTAAAAACCATCAACAAATGACCCACGCACGATGAATTGTTCAAGGCGCAATCTGAATCCAACCCACAAAAGAATCTTGATTTGATATACCACAATTCCTAAGAGTGTATCTTTAAGGAGTTTAGTACTTAGTAATACCAACTTCCCAGGTTCATTAACAAGTTTCCATAGATTAGTGAATAATAAATAAAATAGAGAAGAGCCCCAATATGACGTCATGTGATTACGCAGTCGATCAAAAGCTACTCCATCAAATTAGCGAAAACAAGATTTCAGGCAGCAATCGCGACATGATGCGCGGCCCGATTACTATGTTGCCTCAACTCGACATCAACTTCCATTTCCTCTGTAGATTCAGATTGTTCGGAATGGGTAATTATCAAACACCACGAACAACGTTCGGCAGCGTTGGTGAGACAGTCGAGGCGACGGCCCTCTATCAAGAACGTCGTCAGACGGAGTCTGATGCAGTTCTTGTTCTACGAACAGACGCGCGAAGCCATTGGCCAAGCGCTCGCTCGATTGTTGTTGCCAGATTTGGATCGTGATCATGAAAAGCTTGGGGATATGATCGAGTATGCAATTGTGAAAGCTTTCGGAGATTGTTAAGTCCAGGCCACGGGCCACAACGTACTGGATCTTTACTTTAGCCTGACGGTGCAACACGACCGCGTTTTGCCAGAACTACAATCATGAGATCTTTTTCGCCACTAGTCGATTATGTTGGAAATTGGTTTAATTATAAGTCGTATGTTGACCAATTTTGAGTGGCTAAGTATTTGATTTTGTAGGAATTAAGTATGAAATCGTGAATCTATATTTCAAGTAGATGATCTAAATGTATTTAATTTCAATTGATTTTGTATGTTTATTTTTCTTAGAAAAAACGTGATGAAAAAAGATGATTTATATAAATAGAATACAAGTAGCAAGATTCTTTTCCACTTTGAAAATGATAATTCTTTATATGGATATGGGTAATAGTTTAAACGAATCGAGCTGTTCGTGAGCTAGTTGAGCTCAGCTCACTTTAGGTCACACCCAGCTCGAGATCAAAATAGAGCTTGTTTTCTTTAATGAGTCAAGCCTAATATCATATTTGAGCTTGTGAGTCGGCTCGTGAATAGACTTGTTACTATTCTTAGAGGCTCGTGAATTGTACATTTAATGTTAAATATACATAGTTCATACTACATATAATTACATCACTTCATACCTAGTTATTTTATATTACATAAATTGACAAAGATGTGAATTTTAAATTGACTCTAGTCACTCCACACTTCAATAAATTAACTCAAGCCCTGGTTCTTTGAGGCTTAAGCATTACTTGTAAGGTTTAGTAAAACCTCGGCTCCGCTCGGCTCAAACTTGGTTCTTTGAGGCTTAAGCATTATTTGTAGGGTTTAGTAAAACCTCGGCTCTGCTCGGCTCAAACTTGTAAATTTTCTACGACCCGAGCCTGAACATTTGAAATCGGCGAAGTTGTTAAATGATAAGTCCACATAAGTTAATTAATTATGTTAGATTTACCAATCTAACACAATATATAATAATACTATTATCGTAAGTCCATATGCTATTATAATAAATAATAATATACTCTTTCCATTTTAAAATAAGTGTCGTTTTAGAGACTCAATTTTATTATAAATTAAGTGTCGTTTTAGAATTATTTACCACTTTTATTCCAGTTTTATCCCCACTTATTTTTAAGAAATATAAACAAGTTTATGGTAATAGAATAACTAAAGAAAAAGAATGGAAATATTATTAATTGATTGATGATATATTGGTCAAATATTATGTTCCTTAATTTTGAACAAAAACTCTAAAACGACACTTATTAAGAAAAGGAGGGAGTATGTTCTATCATCTGACCAATCATTTTATAATCTTCGAAGTATAGTGCATTAGCTATGCGCATCACATGTCCCGGCTTTCATTTCACATCCGGAAGCTCATATTTCACAACAACAAGTTATTAACTCAGATGAGAGCAACTCTCACCAAATAAGAAATCGAAGGCATTTATAATTTTTATTATACATTTTCCCTTCGGTACAAAACCAAGTAGTAAAATGGGCTTTTCAAATTTTTTATTAGAGTAATCGACAAAAATAGTAGACAGCGGGGGTAGAATCAACTCTCCTCGAAGCTGGTCTGAGTGTAGGTCTAGTACCAAAAGAGACAGAGAAATATAAAAGGCCTTTATAGATCCAACAAGAGATTATGAAAAAGGTTCAAAATGATATGGTGCACCATTTCTAATTTCCCAAATCCAACTTAGTGTTTCCTCTATAATCTGGTTGTTTGAGAAGTAAAAAAAAGTGGGATAGGTTTTTAAGATCAGGAAATCTGTACAGGTTGTAGGAAGCAAGGCTTAACCATCTTAGCTAAGGATATTTAGATGAATTTGAACTAGTATTGTTTGCATGCAACCCCACAAGTTGTTGAATAAAGCTCGAGTCTTGTAAGATTGCAATATCCTTGAATCTTTCCTAGATGAGAAGTGACACTAACGTTGTTGTAAGAGAGTGAGATAACTCCAATAATTTCAAGTTTAAATAAATACTCAAGAGTAAGCCCATCCAGTCAATTATAGCTCAATAGCTCATCTAAGTGAGACGAATGTAGACTGAAAAACTCATCAACTTTGCCACTAAATTGGTTGTTGGAAAGATAAAGTCACTACAATGAAGGAAGACTAAAGAGAGACTCAAGAATCCTGCCATTGAAGCATATTTATACCCTGAATTTATGTGAAAAATATCATAGAAAGCCTTGAAAATGCATGGAAGAAAGCAATCCCATTAGATTATTACGATCGAGGTCTATGTATTTTAATCTCCTGGACATGTAAAATGGTGGGATCAAACTGGTGAAGAAGTTAGATGATAAGTCCACATAAGTTAATTTTGTTACTGGATTAGAGAAATTGCAACTAGACATGTTTATATCAGATAAAAAGCTGAGATTTCTAAGAGAATTTGTTAATGAACCTGGGAAGTTGGTATTACTAAGTACTAAACTCCTTAAAGATACACTCTTAGGAATTGTGGTATATCAAATCAAGATTCTTTTGTGGGTTGGA
The DNA here is from genome assembly GCA_014905375.1 of Phtheirospermum japonicum. Taxonomy (NCBI): domain Eukaryota; kingdom Viridiplantae; phylum Streptophyta; class Magnoliopsida; order Lamiales; family Orobanchaceae; genus Phtheirospermum; species Phtheirospermum japonicum. The sequence goes on along the minus strand of BMAC01000624.1, from coordinate 360,764 downwards.
TTCAGATTGCGCCTTGAACAATTCATCGTGCGTGGGTCATTTGTTGATGGTTTTTAGGGGAGAGGATGGCCTGAGTTGATTTTTTGATTGTAGGCTCCATCTCTTTCGTGAAAGCTGGATTATTTCAGCAGGGAGATGAGTGTGCTCTGGTCTATCTGGTTGTCTAAATTGGATTGTTTTTTCTTGATCATCATTGTTCAAGTTCTTGCTTGCCAGGATTTTCTCCAATTGGTTCATCGTTAGTTTTCTCTTTTATGGAGAAATAGCCATAAATGTCAACAGGGAAGTAATGAAAGGAATGGGCTATTTTGTAGGCTCATTCGGTAGCTTTTATGTGGGTGTTAGTTACAAGGGACCTTCCTCTAGCGTCATTTTTTGACATTGAAAGTTGATCTTCAAACAAGGATCTTGTTTGTACACGTACATAAGCAGAATGAAAATAGATAAGCAGCAAAATCATGTAGTGAAATAGGAGAGAATAGGAGTAGTTTGCATTTATTAGTCTAAAGGTTTTAGATCGTCCTCTTAAGGGAGCGACCTTATTTACAGATCTCGTTTGTGTCATTCATTCTTTTTTTTTTCTTTTATCCTCTTTTTTATACCCCTCGAGGTCATATTTATACTTAGTTGTGTTACTTGTAGGTTTATTTTTCTTAGAAATGTATTTAATTTCAATTGATTTTTTATGTTTATTTTTCTTAGAAAAAACGTGATGAAAAAAGATGATTTATATAAATGGAATACGAGTAGCAAGATTCTTTTCCACTTTTGAAAATAATAATTCTTTATATGGATATGGGTAATGATTTAAACGAATGTTTGCAAGCTAGTTGAGCTCAGCTCACTTCAGGGCAGCACCCAACTCGAGATCAAAATTGAGCTTATTTTCTTTAATGAGTCAAAGAAATCAAAGGCATTTCTAAATTTTGATTATACATTTTCCTTTGGTATGAAACCGAGTAGCAAAATGGGCTTTTCAAAATTTTAATAGAGTAATCGACATAAATAGTAGAAGCGGGGGTAGAATCAACTCTCCTCGAATCTAGTATGAGTGTAGGTCTAGTACCAAACACTACAAAAAAATCCGGCAATCCTGACGGCCATAATCCGTCAGGAGGCCGTCAGTATTTGATATACTGACGGAATCCTGACGGATTTGGCCGTCAGGATTGCCGGATTTTTTTGTAGTGAAATTGTAGCATCCTGACGAAATTGTAACCCGCCATAAATGCCGGCGTTTCGTTGACGGCTTGTGCCGCCAGGAAATAATGCCCGCCAGTATTCCTGTCGGGTGTTAACCCATCAGTATTACTGGCGGTTTAGCCGCCAGTAATTACTGGCGGGTACCTCCGCCAGTATTTACTGTCGGGTTACCCGCCAGTATTTACTGGCGGATATGGCCGCCAGGATTTACTGGCGGATACGGCTGTCAGGATGTACTGGCGGCTAACCCGCCAGTATTTACTGGCGGATTTGGCCGCCAGGATTTCCCGCCAGTAATCAATTTTAATTAAATTAATATTAATAATAAACAAATTTTAGATAAAATTTAATTAATTAATAATCAAATTAAAAATAATAGACAAATAAAATTTTAGAGATAATTTAAAATAAATAATCCACTAATAAAAAAATAAAAACAAATCATTTCAATAACAAAAAATCGTTTAATCAGTCGAATGTATAAGAATATAACTATCCATCTAAATCTCCACCATCTGGACTACGGGGAGGCCGACGAACCATGGCTCGAGCAACAGCTTCTTCAATCTGCTGTTGGAGCCTCAACTGGGAACGCTCCTGCTCCTCACGGATCCGCTGAATCTCCAGCGCCTGCTCGTCGCGGATCCGCTGAATCTCCAGCACCTGCTCGTCGCGGATCCGCTGAAACTGCTCAAGCTGCTCCTGCTGGGACTGCACCTGAGTCTGGAGCCTATGAACATCGGCGGTGGAGGTGGAAGAAGTGCTGCAGCCCTTCTGAGTCTTCCCATCTCGTTTGTCATTCATTCTTTTTTTTTTCTTTTATCCTCTTTTTTATGACCCCTCGAGGTCATATTTATACTTAGTTGTGTTACTTGTAGGTTTTCACTATACTTTTTCCATGTGGCATTCTCTTATTGGTCATCGAAAAATCTCCCTCCACCGACTTATTTTCTTATCTCCTATTGGGCGGACCTGTTGTCGCCTTTTGTGATCCTTCTAAAATAATGGTACTGTGGCTGGTGCCCTTGACTCTTTTGCAGTAGGTTGTACTTTATATGAACCACCGTCCTATTTGACGAGCTTCTACTCACTCTTCTACTTGATCGTCTTTCATGAGGTCGTTCAGAGAGTTCGGTACTTTTAAGGATTGTAGTAACTCTGGTTTTATGTCTCGCTTATGCTTTCTTCCCTTTTTCCTTGTTTAGGGTCTCGCTTGGGAGTGGAACCCGTGGAAGTTTTAGCTTTGTGTCTCCTTTTCCGGAGCTCCTTTCATAGGCCAGGCGAAGTTCTCGGTCTCCTTTTTCCCTCATCTTGGGATAGCATGTAAAGACCTTTTTTCTGGTAGATCAAAGTCTTAGTCTCTCCTAATCCGTATCTTCCTCTTTTGACACAATATATGCCTTTGTGGATGACGTGTCATGTTTTTGGGGTCACCACTTAAGCGAGGCTCATCTTATCTCGTAATCTAATTCGGACGACCACCACCAACACATAAGCAAGCGAAGCGTCAAAATTTTTTATTTGGAAAATGAAGCATGAGAAAACGATGAAATTGGTGTGGCGGAACGATGAATTGGTGATGGAGGCGCCAGTTCGAGGCATTCCGATCGCGAATCAATTACTTATGATGATTTTATGACACGTTTGAGCTCATTGATTTTATATGCTTCCGACTTTATCAATTTTTCTCGTTCCTCATAGTTATGTACACATTATATATTGAACTAGAAATAAATGTCTAAGATAATTGAGTGGACATTATGTTATTTATTCTAGTGGAAATTATACCATGCAGCCAAAAATACAATACATCGCATTCCAATAAATATATAATAATACTTTTTTCAATTTATTCATTTTCTTTATTTCTAGGGTTTTCTCCCTTTTGTGTCATGCTCTTTGACTGTAAACTTTTTTTGAGAGAAAAAATTGTCGAAATAGCAGATCTATATGTTTTTCCCAATCAAATTCATCAAATCTTAGCCTTCTATGATGATCATTGCAATATTTTTCAAAGTTATATTTCAAAATTATACTGAATCTCTGGTAATTAATTAATGGATTATATTTGATTTCATTTAGAGTGTATTATGGGTTTTTTAAATGATATTTCTCATATTGCGAATTTGATTTTAATTCTCATTTTAAAAACTCCTACTAGTCTTAAAAATCTCATTGCATATTTTCATTTTGTTCAAAATTCTTTCGATAAAAATCCAAACTCAATTCACAATATCAGAATCTAAACATATATTTCTTTCAGATTCAAGCATCTTCCTTGTAATATATTCCTACTAACATAATATATATGTGGAGTGGATCCTATGGGTCCACTTCTTATTGTAAATTTGTATGACTAAATCACAATTATCCAATACATTAAATCCAATAAATATAAATTAGTTTGAGAGAGATATACATTTTCGTCTTTCTATATATATATATATATATATATATATATATATATATATATATATATATATATATATATATATATATATATATATATGGAGTGGATCCAATGGGTCCACTTCTTATAGTAAATTTGTATGACTAAATCACAATCATCCAATACATTAAATCCAATGAATATAAATTACTTTGAGAGATATATACATTTTCGTCTTTCTAACTGCGCATCAATAGATTTCTAAATATGCAACAATTGACATTTAAATGAACATTAATATTATTAAGTGATATAAATTACATCATTTATATTTCTCACTCTTCTCAATTAATAACTCTATTTTATTGAAATCTCTCTATTTTTCCAAAAATAATAAATATTGTCAAAATAAATTACACCATATTATTCTCTACGACCTAAGAAACAATACCCATACAATTTTCCCAACAAATTCGTAAATTTAAAAGATTGAATTTGGATTATTTTGAAAAACCAAATTTGAAAAATAAATAAATCACTGCATATTTGTTAATGCACACTTAGAAGTACATTGATTTATAATTAGAATAACGATGCTTGCATTCATATCATACTTCTGCAAACCAATTCTCAACAATTTTACTTTTAATAGTTTGTTAATACAGATTTAAATGTCTGATGATGCACAGTTAGTATGATAAATATGCAATAAAGCATGATATATAATTATTAGTCAACCATTCTTCAGCCAATTTACATCCATCAGATCAAAACCTATTGAGTGGTTGGGATTTATCTCTATGGACTCACCCTAAGAATTGGACATATTTGATAATTCCTACACACACACGCATACACACACATGTGTGTGTGTGTAGCAACAACAACAACAACAACAACAACAACAACAACAATAATAATAATAATAATAATAATAATAATAATAATAATAATAATAATAAAAGAGTTTGGATCTATTGTTTCGAGCAAAACTAAACTAATTTTAGTTTTGTTCAGATTCTAAATTGTAGTTTATTGAATTTGTTATTTTATTTCATGTTTCCCCATCTTTCTGATCTGTTGGTATACACAATTAAATTTTCATATTTTCCTGTAAAAGAATAATTGGATGTTTGTGTTTTCAGAAAATGAAAATATGCTATATTTTGATTTTTGTTTCCCAATCTTTCTGTTCATCTAATGTTTGTTTTAAAGTAATTAAAGCCAAATCAAGACTTAAAACCAAATCAAGACTGCAAATCATGTTTAGGTTAGTGTCTATGTATGGATTGTAAATTCTTTTATCGGGACAGTGCCAATCATGTATTTTGGGATATACATTTCAAGTATTTGATATGCCTTTGGTAATCATGCCTCGCATTTCAATTATATGGATATGGATTAGGAAATTGAAATTGCAATTGCAATTGCAAATCAAGTTGAAAATCTCAATTCGAATCATGTTTGAAATGTAAATTCTCAGTCATGTAAATTTGAATCATGCATTGCTCCATGATAATCTAATTGTTCATTATTATTTTATGGTTATCCATTATTAAATAGAAATTTCCACTCATAATTTGCAACAGGACAATTTGAATCATGTTTTAAATAGAAATTGCTAATCATGTCTGCCATTTAACCACTGATGATGTAATTGGTCATTTGGAGTTTCTTTATTTAAATATTCAATTGTTGTAGAAAGTGATTTCACTCCTTATTTCCTGTTTTATATTTTTTTCAAGTTCTCTTATTTATAAAATTTCAATTGTGATATTTGTGGGGTATTTGTTATTATAGTATAGAGAATCAGTATTTTTATTATGCTAATTTATGTAAACTCTTATTGATGCAGTTAATTCTTAATTGTTTATTTTTGTAGTTAATTCCTCCACAAGTTACACCTTTCGTGATTGAAAGTGGTCATATTGTGTATACACTTCGAAATGCACGCGATACTACATGGGATATTCAAATCCATGTTCATAATGAAGAGGTAGTTTTCAACCTAAAGTTATTTTTCTATTATGATATGTTGCGTTGTTTCAATCCCTTCATATAATTTCTAATTGGTATACAGGTTTGTTTTTAGGCTGAATGACCTAAATTTCTATTTGATAATAAAATGGAAAGAGGATGGTTAATATTTTACCGTAACTTTGAAAACCAAATACTTGGTGTTGCTCTCATAGATATTTCGTTATTTGAGAAGTTACAAGTATGTGGAATCAATCCAGATGATATGGACATCGATGGTTGTAGTTTTCATATAAAACTGACTAGAACTAATGTTGAACGTGGACGTATTGTGAGTGCATATCGCTAATCTCCGTTCAATATCATTTCTTACATTGTTTAAATTAGAGAATTTTGTTCATTACGTCTTATTCATTTTATTAGCTCATTCGACGCCATTTCTGGCAATCCAGAGTTGGGTGTTTGAATATTCAGATTGAAAGGAAGGCATATTTGAGGCAAGATGTTCATCGGTGGATTGTTCATATGAAGTTGGAAGGAGACCGTGTTTATCTTCAAAATAATTTTAGAAAGTTCATCTCTCAATTATATTTGCAAGAAGATTTTGAAATTGGATTTAAACTTCTCCGAGTACCAGGACTCGTGTTTGAAATTATCCCGATTTAGGATCAATGTATGCTACTCAGATTCATGTTCACAATTCAAACTAGACTCTCTTTTATATTTAAAATTTGTTATTTGACTAGGACTTCTTCAATGTAATCCTTTTACATGGATTAAATGTATTTGGCATAATCGCAATATTTGTTCAACTTTTTTAATGTAGTTTGTTTTAACAATCAGTGCTTCAGAGATTCTGAACATGAATTAATGTACGACTACTTTGGGGGATGGAAATTGTTAAATACTTTGTTTTCAGATTAAATAAGTGAATTAATCACCCAGTCAAGGCTCCGAATTTACCCAACCGAAGACTAAAATTGTAAAATTAGTTAATTATAGAAACAAAAAAAATCCAATTGATAACTAGCATAATTATTTTTAAAAACATAGACTATAATTCTAAATTGGTCGATTTATTACCAATATTTGGCTTGATCGATATTACAACAAATTCTACAAATATATTTACCTAATCATAGAATGTATGGCAAATAAATTTATGTATGTTTAACAAATTCATGTGTGGTAAATAAAATATATATTTTCTTTAAATGTTACATATGGTAAACAACTTTGTGTATGGTAATCAAAATTTACGTAATTATATTTTCTGAAATAAGACATGTTTCATTCTATTACACAAATCTTCACTAAAGTTTAATGAGTAATAATGATACTTTGATTTACCACCATATTTTTTTTTCAAACATGCCTCATTTATCACCATATTTATTTATAAATAACTACTTTCACTCCCAAAAAATACATTACAAGCTTTTTTTTAATTAGTTTTATCATTTCTTTTGCCTTCATGCATCTCATGGAGTTAAACCTACAATTCAAAAATGCGATCAATAATCAAATGCTTCTAACGTTTCAGAATGTAGATAACTTGGTATGTATTATATTGCATTTTTATTCTGTAATTATCTATTTATTGCCATTATAAATAATTTTATAATATTTAGTTACTCAAAAAGAAATTTTCTTTCCCATGGAATGAATAATTTATCGCGAAAGAAGATACTGCTTACAATTTGGTTAGTCATTTACATTATACTTTATTGAAATGAGTTTATTTTTTTATCGAAAATAAATACAACAACAATTCCCAATGTATGTCTTCCCTTCGTAATATTTATAAACCTTTAAATTATATTGTATAATTCAAATTGTTAATTTGTGCATCCCCTTCCAAAATTATTCTCTGCCTTTTTTGAGGATTACCTTTCCGTGTGTTTCGACTTTCGGAATTAGTTGGGAAATTCGTGAAAATGACTAAAATTGATGAGTCTGCCTCTTTCACCATTGGTTTGGGAATGTTTTTCAAACATAATGACATTGGGTTTGGAGATCAACTGATACTCATTTATCATGGTGGTTTGATATTTGATGTTAACATTTTTTCCGAATGTTGATATTGAGAATTTTTTTGTCAATATAATATGTTGATGAGTTTTATTTGGATATTGGTGACCCGTCATTTCCAACATTTCATCTGGAAATTATCAATACTGACATTGACAAATAATTTTTGTTGAGGTCTTTTTTCTTTAATTTATTAGTTGTGTAATTTAATTAGGAAATCTACAAATATCGATTAATAACAATTTCATTTTTTATGTTTATAATTCACAGCGTATTCCAATAGATTCTTGTATGAAATATATTCATTGTACTAATAAGGTTAATGAATCCCATACAACTTTAAATTATGGCCTCACTGATTGGTCTATTGAATTAATAAAAGAGGCCTCCGCAATACTCATTTGTGGTGGATTAGATGATTTTGTGCACCGTATCAACTTGCATGTTGGCAACCGCTGTGCATTCGGACTTATTTATCAACCACAAGATGTTCCGTATATTTACTTCAATATGTCTATTTTATATTAGTATTGGTTGTAATATTTTTTTCATAATAGTTGTTCCGGCAAAATTAATTATTGTTGTCTAATAAATGCTAAATACTATGTAATTGGAATCTACCACGAATAATATGAAGATTTTTAAATGTCTCGTTACATCAAATTATCTTTTATAATATTATTAAATCTTCCATGTACTTTTATATTTTACAATTTATAGTTTTTTATTGACAATATGAATCAATCCAATAAGTTTTTACAATTGAAGAAAAAAGTATTTGTACTACAATACTTATTTCATTAGCCTAAAATTTTATCAGTAAAATTAGTTATGATATACAGATAGATGAATATAATATAGTAGATCTGACAATGAAATTAACTGCGCTAATTAATTTGAAAAATAAAATTAATTACAGTATTAGAATCTCAAGTGATTATTGTTCCAAACATGATACACATTAGTAACAAAATCTTTAATATTAAGATTATGCTATAAATTAAGAAACATATTATATATTACCACACATAAACTTATGAATATGAATTTCTTTTATTCACTTATATTATTGTATTTGTACTCTAACCCTTTATAACTAAAATTTACCTCACATCCTTTATAATCAACCTAACTAAACCTTCATCTTGCCCCAAACACAACCCAGACTACAAAGGAAGACCTCTAAGAAGAATTCCTCTTCTCAAAACTCAATTTAGTTCAATAAAACCCAATATCTCAATCACAAGTATGACTCTCATTCCTACTTTCAAGAAGACAATTCTCTTGCCCGGTGCCTTATGGTATTTTTCAATCATGAATTTTCTTCTTTGAACTGATATTGTAATCTGGCGTAACTTTTGCATGTTTTATTTATCATTGATATTTTTATCCAAATTTGAGTTATTACCATTAACTATAGTATCCCGACTTCGGATTTGTTGCAAGTACTTATTTTGTAATAAAAAATGAAGGCTCGATTTCAATTTAATTTTTATGTGCCATTTATAAAACTATTTTGGTTGCATGTTCCTTTTGTACTTTCAATAGCCCCGTCAATTTATTAAAGTATTTATATGTATATTATTTTTGTTGGCCAAACTTTCAGTATATACCCAACAAGGCTACAACCTATTACTATGATCTTCATGATCTAGACTTTACTATACGTAATGCTCGCGGTGTCACATGAGATGTCAAGGTTGAAGTTCAAGATGAAATGTTGTTTTTGTTATATTCAAACTTATTATTTCACTGTTATTAGATTTGTTGTTTTGTTATTTTGTAAATTGTCATTCCTTTATTTGATAGTCTGATTATTGTGATTTCATACCCACGTTTAGGCTTAATATTTAATATTAGTTTATTATCGTCATTGTTATTTTTATTAGACTGTTACTATTTGTTTTTCATAATTTAAAGTGAACAATGTCTTTTCTTTTTGATACTAAATCTCCTAATTTATGTTTGATAATTTTTTGTTTATTTCGCATTTCAGATATTTCCCCGCAAAACTTAGATTTCACACTAGTTTATTAAAAATGACGGTAAATATTTCCAGTTTGATTCCAAAAAAAGAAAAAAGAATCACGGTAAATAAATAATTCACCAAATTTGTAAAATAATTTGTATATTTGATTCAACAATATGTAAATTAGTATTTGTATGTTCTTAATACAGGTATATACTAAATTTTATGACAAATGATTTAATTGACTACTACTCCCTCAAATATTTTATTGCGATAATTCAGTTTTTGATTAAATTTTACATTTTTAGTATAACTGTTTTTCAATAATTTCAGCCTTAATTTAAATTAGCCATTCATTGATTGAAATCTATAGTGACAATTTTAGAATATATATCGATATGATAATGATATTATACTCATATGATATTATTCTTTCATTTATTTGTGCATGCTTTTCTGTATCTTTTTCATCCTTGTAGATATATTTATGTCAATAAAAGTATAATTACATTCAATCTGTTTATGGTATTCAAAGCTAATTTGGCTAACACCTCATAAGTTCTATTTCTTTTCACTCATTGATGTCATCCGTGTTCCGCATATGACAAAGAATCTGATCACTGTCTCAAATTTATTTCTTCATAATGATGTTAATGTTATTTTCTCCATGGTTTTCAGGTGAAAGATCGTCAGATAGGGGGTCACTCTTATCGGCGGGCCACCTGAAGATGGTGTTTACCTTTGGCGTAGTATGATAGGAGTGATAGGATTGGTCCCCGCCTTCCCTTCATCAAGCCATCTATATCCCTCTATCACTCTCGTCTGGGTCATCCTTCAAGTGAAACTTCGAGTCATATGGTTAGGTCTAAATTTTTACCACTGTCGTCAAGTTAATTGTCAAATTTTAAGTGTATTTCCTGCAGCATGAATAAGATTCATAAATTACCGTTCTCATCCACTTGAATCGATTACTATGATATATGGACACCTTCTTACCACTCAATTGATGGTTTTAAATATTATGTTATTTTTGTGGACCATCATACCAAATATGTATAGTTACACCCTTTGCAACAGAAACCTGATGTCATTAACACCTTTATAACATTTAAATCTACAATGGAAAAAAAAATATTTTTCAGCATCTATTGTCACACTATACACGAACAAAAATAGTGAATATATTGCTCTAAGTGATTTTATTGCCACCCATGGCATTAGTCACCTAACCACACCTCCACACACAACTGGGCATAATGTTTTTTTTCGGAGCGACGTCATTATTATATTATTAAAACTATCTTCACCCCACGACATCGAGCGTCTCTCCACTCACCTTCTAGCCATTCTTATTTGGCACGGCCACCTATCTTATAAATCGAATGCCAAAGAGAAATCTCTCTCTCGCATCACTATTCGAAAGACTATTCAAATGTATGCCTTACCTTGATAAGTTATGGGGATTTGGTTGCCAATGCTTCCCGTGGCTTCGTCCCTACACTTCTCATAAACTGGAGTCTCGGTCTCGCCCTTGAATACTTTTGGGTTACTCACTTACTCAAAATACATACACCTTTTTCAATTCCTTATCCTCCAAGTTCTTTATTTATCGCCATGTCACCTTTGACGAACATGTCTTTCCCTATAAAACTCTCTCTCCCTCTCCCTCTCCCTCAATTTCCGAGTTAGTTTTAGTTAACCCACGACTATCACCACCTCTTGTTCCATCAGCTCCCATATTGACCCTTGTCGGTCCTTCACCACTAACGCCGATACCTTCTATACCAATATATCCCCCCCTGAACCCCCTTGGTCCTTTACCACAGCTGCAACCTCACCCTCAACTGGAACCTCGCTCCATCGCGCCCCTACTTGACATTAACATGCCCATGCAAACTCGGTCCTGGTTTGACATCTCCATGCCAAACTCAAAATATGGTCTTCACACAACCACGTCTTCTATTCATGCACTTGAGCTATCTAGTGTTACTCAAGCCTCAACTGATGCTCAGTGGTGTGCTGCTATGTTAGAGGGGTTTGATGCCCTTCTTTGCAATGAAACATGGGATCTTGTGCCTTCAATGCCTACGTAAAACCTCATTGACAGTAAATAGGTATTCCATGTCAAACGCAATCTAGATGGTTCCTTGGATAGGTTTAAATCTCGCCTCGTTACCAAGTGTTTTCAAAGGCCCGATGTCTACTATTTTGACACTTTTAGTCTGGTGGTCAAAACTATTATGATCTGTGTGCTCTTAAGCTTGGATATTTCCTGTGGATGGCCCCTTCATCAATTGGACGTCAGTAATGCCATTTTTCATGGTCCTCTTAATGAAGAGGTCTTTATGGCTCAAACAAGCTCCCCAGTCCTGGTACAATGAGCTTCATTGTGCCTTACTTGACATGGGTTTCCTTAATGCTATGTCCCACTTCACTATTTATATATCATAAGTCAGCTATTACAGTTTATTTCCTTGTCTATGTAGATGATCTTGTGATCATATGTAGTGACTTGTCATTCGTCTTGGTTATTATATCTGCTCTTGGCTCTCATTTCTCTATTAAAGATATGAAATCTCTCTTACTTTCTTATCATTGAGGTCACTACTAATTCTGACTCTTGTGTTCTGACCCAGCGCAAGTACATCATGAGTCTTTTATCTCTGCATAACATGTTATATTCTAAACTTGTTCGGGCACCACTTGTCATGGGCTCCTCTTTCTCACTCCTTGATGTCTTTTCTCTTACGGATGCCATGTTATATCGCTAAGCTGTTGGCAATCTTTAGTATCTTTTCCTCGCTCGGCCAAACATTACATTTGCTTTCCACAAACTCTCGTAGTTCATGCACACTCCCTCGATGTCTAATTGTAGTGCAGCTAAGTGCCTCTCAAGCTACCTTAATGGAACTTGGGACTCTAGGATTCATCTTCATCATCACTCTTCACTATCCCTTCATTGTTCCTCGGACGTCGATTGGTGGTGGTGGTGGTGTGTGTGTTGTGGGGGGGGGGGGGGGGGGTGGTGGTGGGGGGGGTGTTGGTGATGTGGATTATCGTAAATCCACGAGGGCCTACATTGTGTTTCTTGGCCCTAATCCAGTATCTTAAATCTCAAAGAAGCAACACATGATATCTCCCTCATCTACAGTGTTTGACTACCGTGCAACTGCCTCCGTTGTAGCGGAGCTTCAGAGGGTTCAGTCCCTTCTTGGAGAGATTGGTGTGTCTCTCTTACAACCTTCATTTATTTACACTAATAACATTGGGACCACATAATTGTGCGAATCCTGTATTTCATTCTCGTATGAAGATGCATATTGATTCTCATTTTAAGCGCAATCTTGTTCAGAGTTATCGTCTTTGTGTGTCCCATGTTTCTTCTTCCGATCAACTTGCCGATGCTCTCACAAATACATTATCTCGACATCGCCTGCGTTCTCTCATGATCAATATTGGTGTAGCCGACAACTCGCTGTCTTGAGGGGGCCTGTTAGAATATATATTGATATGATACTTATATGATATATTATTCTTTCATTTATTTTTTCATACCTTGTTGTATCTTTTTCATCCCTGTGTACATGTTCTTATACTTCCCTTTACGTTAATAAAAATATAATTCCATTCAATCTCCTTAAATAAAAAAATTTTGTGATTATATTTGCATAGACATGTATAAATCAATAGAACTAATTTATAAAAGGAATTGTGCAGTAAGCACATAGAACAAAGCAGCAAAAGTTGAAACCTTTAAGCTAGAAAACAACATATTACTCAGTTGGCTTATGAACTGTATTAATGTATACGAAATACAACCCTCACCCTTTCTATATATAGGGTGGCTGAACATACAAAACCTGGAAAAGAGAATACACGTGTAGCTACATAAGAGGTGGATCTAAACCCTAGGTGACTAACGGTACAAAACAAATGGAGCTAACCATGACAGCTAATAAGACAAGCACAAGCTAAACGACAACATGTAAGCTGAGCTGTGGTGTGCTCCTGTGCATGGGACTGCATGGGGACGCAGGTGATCATCCTTTTTCTTTTACAAGCCCCCTCAAGTCGAGTGAGGTGCAAGGGGTAATCATTAACTTTTCCCTTAACCGAATGAAGGATTAGTTGGATAAAGGCTTTTTGAAAATGTATGCAACCTGGTCAAAAGATGGTACATGTTGAAATTTAATGATCTGATCACTGACCTTCTCCTTAACAAAATGTAGATCAATCTATAGGTGTTTCATTCTTGAATGATGCACTGAATTTTTGGCAAATGAAACAGCACTCAAATTATCCACCCACACAATTGGAGGTTGATTCTGTGTTATTTTCAATTCCTTGAACAGTGACTTTAAATATATTAGATCACATGTGACTTTTGCTATCCTCTGAATTCATCTTCAGTGCTACTTCTGGAAACAACTGTCTGTTTCTTTGAACTCCAGGTGATCAGATTTTCTCCCATGCAAATACAAAAGTCTGAAGTGGACCTTCTATCATCAGGATCACTAACCCAATCAGCATCTGTAAAAGCTACAAGGTGAGTGGATGGTGAGGCTTTAAATCTTAGTCCATAATTAATAGTCCCTGCAAGATATCTGAAAATTCTCTTCATTGCCTTCCAATGACTGTCAAGAGGAGATTGCATGAATTGGCTAATTTTGTTCACACTATAAGATAGTTCAGTTCTTGTGATTGTCAAATATTGAGGGCTCCAACTAAGCTTCTGTAGGTGGAGGCATTAGAAATAGGGCACCCTACAGTCTTGGATAGAGGGGCATTAGTGATCATAGGTGTTGCAATTCCCTTTCCCTTATCCATGTAGGCCCTTCTTAGTAGATCTCTAATGTATTCCTCTTGTGATAGAAATAAACCATCTTTTGTGTGCTTGAACTCTATTCCAAGGAAATAGTGTATATTTCCCATGTCTTTCAGTGTGAAGAAACTACCAAGATGCTGAACAAAATTCTGCACTTCCTCTTTCTGACTTTCTGTGACAATGATATCATCAACATAGGACATGATTATCATGCTTGAATTATTGGTGTGTTTATAAAATAGACAACTGTCTGCCTTTGAAGCACTAAAGCCCATGGAATGGAGGGTCGTATTCAGCTTGTTGGACCAAGCCCTGTAAGCTTTTTTGAGCCCATACAGAGATTTTTTTAACCTACACACAAGATTATTATTGTTCCCTATCTCAAAACCAGGTGGCTGTGTCATACATAGATCTGTTTCCAAGTCACCATTCAGAAAAGCATTTGCCACATCAAGTTGCTTGATACACCATGATTTAGAAATAGCCAAGGATAGTACAACTTTGACAGTAGAAGGTTTAACAACTACACTAAAGGTTTCTGTAAAATCAAAACCTGGTGTTTGTGTGTAGCCTTTTGCAACTAGTCTGGCCTTGTATCTATTTAGTGTTCCATCATCATTCTTCTTGACTTTTTAAGTCCATTTGCAACCTATAAGCTGTTTATCAGGAGGTAAGGTGTTGAGAGTCCATGTCTGGATTTTGGAAAGGGCATCCAACTCCTCCTGCATTGCACATTTCCACTCAGGGGTGTTCAAGGCCTCCTTCAAGTTATTAGGTTTCTGCACAAATCCAGTCACTTGGAAAAGCTTAGGCTTATAAATTCCAGATTTTGACCTGGTGGTCATGTGATGTCCTCTTTGCTCATTCCTTGTTGGTTCCTGTAAATGGGTGTTAGTGGCAACAACATGAGGTACATGAATACTATCAATAGGCAAATTCACATAAATTCTACCACTCTGAAGTTCATTGTGTGAGGAGGATGTGGAATTTTGTTCAGAATCAGGATCACTTTGTGTGTGATTGGGAGAATTATGTGGATGAGGTGTTTCATGTAGATTAGGTTCAGTATGATCAGGTGAAGGATGAGATGAATTTTTTGAAGGAAAGGAACTGATGTTTTCATTGATCTGTGGTAAAGATGGCATTGTGGAAGGATTTAAAGCAGGTGAAGTGGTAGGACTGTTTTCAGTGTTGGTTCCTTTAAAAAAAGGAAAGGAATTTCATCAAATACAATATGTATTGTAATGAGGAGTTTGTTATTAGGCAAGAGAGCTCTATAACCCTTTTGAGAGTTACTATAACCTATAAAAGTCCCAGCCATGCTTCTTAACTGAAGTTTGTTGGAATTGTAAGGCCTCATATAAGGGAAACATTTGCAGCCAAAAACACTGAGATGATTAAGATCAGGTTTGGTTTTAATGAGGATTTCATGAGGGCTTTTGTAGCTGAGGTGCTTTGAGGGTGTTTTGTTGATCAGATATACAATAGAAGTGAAGGCTAAATCCCAATGCCTTTGAGGAATGTGAGAAGTTTCTAGAAGAGCTAAGCCTACTTCTATGATATGTCTATGCTTTCTCTCAGCAAGCCCATTTTGCTCAGGAGTATAGGGACAAGACATTCTGTGTTTGATTCCATGGTCAAGAAAAAAAATTAGAGAGAGCTATGAATTCTCCTCCACCATCACTTTGGACAGCCTTGATATGTTTATTGTACTGAGTCTCAATGAGTTTGTAAAAGTGGACAAAGGCTTGATGTGTGTCAGATTTGTGTTTGAGTAAATATATCCAAGTATATTTGGAGGCATGGTCAACGAAACTCATATAGTAATTAAAACTACTGAAAGATTTTGTGGGTGCAGGTCCCCATAAATAAGTATGAATCAAGTCAAACAAGTTATAACTAGATTCAGAATCAGGAAAAGGAAGCTTATGAAATTCAGACTGTAAACATGGAACACATAAATTCATATTTTTATTAACTGAGAATGGTATATTACAATCAGTGAGAACTCTTTTAACAACATCAAAAGAAGGATGGCCTAGTCTAGAATTCCAAAGTTCTAAACTTGGCTTATTCTTAACTTCTAAGGAGTTAACAACTAGAGGGCCTTTATTAGAGAGTCTCTCAGGTAGGTGATGTGGCCTTGACTTGGAGTTAACAAGGTTGAAGCTTTAAAGTCCATTCCTAACAATTCCTAGGAGTAGCACCACTCCACTCCCTGATCCTTCACAAGATAAATGTTGGGATGAAACTCAAAGAAAACGTGATTGTCTCTAGCAAACTGACTTACACTAATTAGATTTTTTGTTATGTGAGGGACATGAAGTAAGTTTTTAAGGACAAATGAGTGAGGAAAATGTGCTTTAGAAGATTGAACAATGGAATTACCATAATGATTGATATTCAAACCAGTGCCATTACCAATCTGCACTTTATTTGTTCCATGATAAGCAGTTGCTATGTTGAGATTTCCAAGGTCATAAGTGACATGGCTGCTAGCTCTAGAACCCGGATACCAATTGTAATCTGCTGTAGACTATGAGTCACATTTTGTGGCACTAGCTACATTCATATTGTGATTGCCAATTGAGCCTTGAGTGTAGCTTGATCCATATGAGTTGTTGTTGTTGTTGCTATTCCTGTTGGTTGGGGTGAAACTGAGGTCTGTTCTGTAAAATCACTTGTCTGCAGTGTGATGATTGTAGTGGAAAATTTGACATCTTGCTCTTGAGTTGTCATATCCTCTTCCTCTAAAATTACCTCTACCTCTTCCACCTCTGATGCCTTGATTGAAGGGGCTGTTCCTGCCTCTGCCTCTTGCATTGCCTCTATTTCCTTGCTCTTGTGTGGCGAGATTGACAGAAAAGGATCCATTTTCATTTACATTACTGTTGTAATGTGTTTCTATCCCTTCAATTCTTGTTTCAAAGCTCAATAGGACAGAGTAGGCCTCCATTAAGGTGCAAGGTGGTATTTTTGTGGAGAGGGACACTAAAACAGGATTGTAGTCTTGAGGTAGGCCTGAGAGGATATACAAGAGTTGATGTCTTTCACTAGCTGATCCAAGGAGATCACAACAACATTTTATCTTATTCAGGTACTCTCTCATTGACATGTTCTCCTTTCTGATTGTTTGAAGCTGAAGCCTGTATTGTAAGATCTTGGCATCATTTTGGCTGGCAAAGGTTTTCTCAAGATACTGCCAAATTTCTTGGGATGTAGTTAAGCCCACAATGGTGACTAATATGCTTTCAGACAATGAAGACAAGATCCAAGAAGCTAGTAGTTGATCTTGCCTACTCCATAATAAATATGAAGGGTTAGGCAGAGTAGAATTAAGGGATATCCCTGGTAAAAAGGGATCTGGAGGTTCAGCAGAGCCATTAATGTAGTTCTCTAATCCGTACCCTCTTATAGCTGCAAGAATTTGTTGTTTCCAAATGAGATGGTTTGACTCATTCAACTTTACACTAATTAATTGGGATTGAAGGGAAACTGGTTGGTGAATTTGTGTGGTTGTATTTGAAATAGCAGCATGTGGTTCAGCTGCCATGTTTCAAAAAAGGAAAAAAAGATAAAAGGTATAGGAGGGACCAGGATCAGAGCTTAATAGCTCTGATACCATAAAAGGAATTCTGCAGTAAGCACTTAGAACAAAGCAGCAAAAGCTGAAACCTTTAAGCTAGAAAACAACATATTACTCAGTTGGCTTATGAACTGTATTAATGCATACGAAATACAACCCTCACCCTTTCTATATATAGGGTGGATGAACATATAAAACCTGGAAAAGAGAATACACGTGTAGTTACATAAGAGGTGGATCTAAACCTTAGGTGACTAACGGTACAAAACAAACGGAGCTAACCATGACAGCTAATAAGACAAGCACAAGCTAAACGGCAACATGTAAGCTGAGCTGTGGTGTGCTCCTGTGCATGGGACGCATGGGGACGCAGGTGATCATCCTTTTCCTTTTACAATTTATAGTATCTCACACAATCAATAGATTTTAACGATCTCAATGTCACTTAATTTATAGGAGTTTAAACTCATGTGGTGATTTAATACAATGTAAATATTAAAAGACCGACATATTACATGCAACGAATCGAATTTAATATCAACCTATTTTATACGGAATCGGCATATTTAATGAATATTTGAATTTGTATTCATTAATATTTATGACAACATAATGAATTGAGCTCGATTCAAAAATATATTAGAATATTTCAATTCAAATTCCTTGAGTATTTTTTTACTCTATTATTTATTAAGTTAAAACATTATTTTTTGATTTTGTATGTTTTTTCCCTTAGAAAACATGATAAAATGATAATTTATATAAAAACCATGAGCAGTAGGGTCATTTTGCACTTGAAATTTGATAATTTTGTATTGATATAAGTACGGGTGCAATCAAGACCAGCTATTTGTGAGCTACTCGACTTTGACTTACTTCATGCCCAGTTCAGTTCAAGCTACTTTAGTAAAGGAGCCAAGCCTGAGCTTATGTTTGAGCTTGCGGGGTGGCTCGTGAGTCCGCTTATTAAGAGGCCCGTGAATAGTATATTTAGTGATATATATGTTTTATACTACATATTAAATCAATTAATAATATATATTTTTATATATTACTTAAAGTTGGCAAGAATATGTGAATTTGAGATTCGCACAACACTGTACTCGAATTCAGCCTCATTTAGATTCGTTAATGACGCAACAAAAATTTAGCGAATTAAATGAAAAAAAAAAGTAATAGAATTTCAATATGAAGAACGCAAAGTTTGAAAACAAGAGATAAATATCAATTTTTCATATTAATTTAACTATCCCTAATACAATAATGAAAACTATACTAACCGGGAAACCTAAATCAATAAATATACTCAAATAAGCAAATATAATAATAATAATAATAATATTTATCTCAATTATTTCAATCCTCCATAATTATATCTCGAACATACATTTCTAACCTGTGGTTTCGGAACCGACGTTTCCATGGATTACTAAAGCAGGTAAAGTAACCCAAACTGTTTAAGCTAATTACGGAACAATTGACCATGGTTTCGGTTCTTCAACCGTCTACTATTACGGCAATTAGGAGTCAGATGGCCTAACGGGTCATGACCCGTCAATCTGGTCTAACACCAGTGTTTGCCTTACTCTATTCCATTTTTGGTTGAATTCGATTTTGGTTCCATTTGACCGAGTATAGGTAAAATGTCAGTTAACCATTATTAAATTTTATTAAAATATTTACGAAAATTAATTATCCAATTAGGATAATAAATAACATTTTATTGCATTACATATTTAATGTAGGCAGCAAAACGATAAAATAGCACCAGAGTTTCCTTTTCCATGGAAATACGTAACCTACAAGTAACATTCTCGGAATCATATTTAAATCACGACTCATATAATTGGAAAGTATTTTTCTTTTTAAGGCAGACCTAATTTCAATAGGGAGACAATTTGTGATAATCTGATCATTAATTTTATGTATTTTCACCGAAATTTCTAATTCCTTTGCAAAATCGGAGTTCTAGTATATTCCTAAACCTTATCGTACGCCGCTGTACTATATAACATTAATCAACTAATCAACCCTACTCGTATAAATTCATTCAGATTGTTTCCATAGATTAGTGAATAATAAATAAAATAGAGAAGAGCCCCAATATGACGTCATGTGATTACGCAGTCGATCAAAGCTACTCCATCAAATTAGCGAAAACAAGATTCAGCAGCAATCGCGACATGATGCGCGGCCCGATTACTATGTTGCCTCAACTCGACATCAACTTCCATTTCCTCTGTAGATTCAGATTGTCGGAATGGGTAATTATCAAACACCACGAACAACGTTCGGCAGCGTTGGTGAGACAGTCGAGGCGACGGCCCTCTATCAAGAACGTCGTCAGACGGAGTCTGATGCAGTTCTTGTTCTACGAACAGACGCGCGAAGCCATTGGCCAAGCGCTCGCTCGATTGTTGTTGCCAGATTTGGATCGTGATCATGAAAAGCTTGGGGATATGATCGAGTATTGCAATTGTGAAAGCTTCGGAGATTGTTAAGTCCAGGCCCACGGGCCACAACGTACTGGATCTTTACTTTAGCCTGACGGTGCAACACGACCGCGTTTTGCCAGAACTACAATCATGAGATCTTTTCGCCACTAGTCGATTATGTTGGAAATTGGTTTAATTATAAGTCGTATGTTGACCAATTTTGAGTGGCTAAGTATTTGATTTTGTAGGAATTAAGTATGAAATCGTGAATCTATATTTCAAGTAGATGATCTAAATGTATTTAATTTCAATTGATTTTGTATGT
>BMAC01000624.1:298493-330532 GCA_014905375.1 Phtheirospermum japonicum | reverse complement strand
TTGATTATTCCTAAATTGAATCCTAATTATGTAATAATTACTAGAATGGCCCTAATTAATTGATTGTTCCTAATTTGATCCCTACTTTATGTAATTATTACTAAATTGAACCCTAATTATGTAATTATTACTAAATTGGACTCTAATTAATTGATTGTTCCTAAATGAAACCCTAATTTAAAATTAAACTTAAATTAAATACTAATTACAAATTATAACCCAAATTATTACATAATTTTAAGTTATACCCTAAATAAAACGCTAATTTCAAATTAAACCTAAATTAAACCCTAATTATAAATTATACCCTAAATTATTACATAATTTTAAGTTATACCCTCAATGAAACCCTAATTTCAAATTAAACCTCATTAAATTATAATTATAAATTATACCCTAAATTATTATATTATTTTGATTTTTACCCTAAATGAAACCCTAATTTCAAATTAAACCTCAATTAAATTATAATTGAAGAATATTATAAATTATACACTAAGTAAATCCTAATTAGGTAATTATGGCTAATTGAATCATAAGTATATACTTAATTATAATAAACTCATACTTTAACCCTAACTTTGTAATTAATTTCTAATGAACCCAATTTTCAACCCTAATCCTTAAACAAACACTAAACTCTAACATTTAAAATCAATTATATAACAATTACTAAACAACAAACATATAAAAAATATATATACAAATACAAATATACATAAAAATAATCAAAAATATAAAATAAAAATCGAAAGTGGAGGTGGTGGTGGACCTTGGATCGGCGCCGGAAGTGGAGGCAGGCGGTGTGGACCTTGGAGCGGCCGCCTTGGGCTGGGATTGAACCGGAGGGCGGCGGTGGGCTGTGGGCGATTGGGGTTGGCCTTCAACCGGAGCGGCGGCGGTGGGCTGGGGCTTGAACCGGAGTGGTCGGACGGCGGTGGCGGTGTGGACGGCGGTGGCGCGGTGTGGACTTCGGCCGGTCTTTCTCTCTCTTCTCTCTTTCTCTTCTCTTCTCGCTTCTCTCTTCTGAATACAGACGCGCAGGGAAGGGGGCGCAGTTTTTAGGTTAAATTGGCCGTCAGGACTAGCGGGCCTTTATTTTTTTTTTATTAAAAATAGTATCCTGACGGCCAATGGCCGTTAGGACTAGCGGGGCCTTTATTTTTTTTTTATTAAAAATAGTATCCTGACGGCCATGACCGTCAGGAGTAGCGAAATTTTTTTTTTAAATTAAAAATTATATCCTGGCGGCCTCGATCGTCAGAATCCTAACGGCCAAACCCGTCAGCGACGCCAATTTTATATACTGACGGGTGTGGCCGTCAGTATAATTAAGCGGGATAAACTCCCGCTTTTTCTCTGGCGGGTTACTGGCGGTCTATAATGCTGACGGCCAAAGCCGTCAGCATATCCGCCAGCAAAGTCGGCCGCCAGGAATGCTGGCGGCTTTTTGGCCGCCAGTAAATTCGAATTCCTGGCGGCTTTTTGGCCGCCAGTAAATCCGCCAGGAATGCCGGATTTTTTTGTAGTGAAAAGAGACATAGAAATATAAAAAGGCCTTTATAGATTCACCAAGAGATTATGAAAAAGGTTCAAATGATATGGTGCACCATTTCAAATTTCCCAAATCCAACTTGGTGTTTCCTCTATGATCTGGTTGTTTGAGAAGTCAAAAAAAGTGGGATAGATTTTTAAGATCAGAAAATCTGTACAGGTTGTAGGAAGAAAGGCTTAGCCATCTTATCTAAGGATATGTAGATGAATTTGAACTAGTATTGTTTGCATCAACCCACAAGTTGTTGAATAAAGCTCGAGTCTTGTAAGATTGCAAAATCCTTGAATCTTTTCCAGATGAAAAGTGCCACTAAAGTTGTTGTAAGAGAGTGAGATAACTCTAATAATCTCAAGTTTGAATAAATACTAGAGAGTAGGCCCATCTAGTCGATTATAGCTCAAATCTAGCTCATCTAAGTGAGACGAATGTAGACTGAAAAACTCATCAACTTTGCCACCAAATTAGTTGTTAGAAAGATAAAGTCGCTACAGTGAAGGAAGACTAAAGAGAGACTCAAGAATCCTGTCATTGAGCATATTATACCCTGTATTTATGCGAACAAGATCATAGAAGACTTGAAAATGCATGGAAGAAAGCAATCCCGTTAGATTATTACGGTCGAGGTCTATGTATTTTAGTCTCTTGGACATGTAAAATGGTGGGATCAAACTGATGAAGAAGTTAGATGATAAGTCCACATAAGTTAATTTTGTTATTGGATTAGAGAAATTGCAACTAGGCATGTCTATCAGACAAAAAGCTGAGATTTCTAAGAGAATTTTGTAATGAACCTAGGAAGTTGGTATTGCTAAGTACTAAACTCCTTAAAGATCCACTCTTAGGAAATTGTGGTATATAAAATCAAGATTCTTTTTGTGTTGGATTCAGATTGCGCCTTGAACAATTCATCGTGCGTGGGTCATTTGTTGATGGTTTCAGGGGAGAGGATGGCCTGAGTTGATATTTTGATTGTAGGCTCCATCTCTTTCATGAAAGCTGGATTGTTTCAGCAGGGAGATGAGTGTGCTCTGGTCTGTCTGGTTGCCCAGATTGGATTGTTTGTTCTTGATCATCATTGTTCAAGTTCTTGCTTGCCAGGATTTTCTCCAATTGGTTCATCGTTAGTTTTCTCTTTTATGGAGAAATAGCTATAAATGTCAACAAGGAAGTAATGAGGATGAGCTATTTGTAGCTCATTCGGTAGCTTTTATGTGGGTGTTAGTTACAAGGACCTTCCTCTAGCGTCATTTTTTGACGTTGAAAGTTGATCATCAAACAAGGATCTTGTTTGTACACATACCTAAGCAGAATGAAAATAGATAAGCAGCAAAATCACGTATTGAAATATGAGAGAATAGGAGTAGCTTGCGTTTATTAGTCTAAGGTTTAGATTGTCCTCTTAATGGAGCGACCTTATTTACAGATCTCGCTCGTCATTCTTTATTTTTTTTTCTCTTTTATCCTCCTTTTATGACCCCTCGAGGTCATATTTATACTTAGTTGTGTTACTCTCGTAGGTTTTCACTATACTCTTTCCATGTGGCATTCTCTTATTGGTCATCGAAAAATCTCCATCCACCGACTTATTTTCTTGTCTCCTATTGGGCGGACCTGTTGTCGCCTTTTGTCAGCCTGCTAAAATAATGGTACTCTGGCAGGTGCCCCTGGCTCTGTTGCAGTAGGTTGTACTTTATATGAACCACCGTCTTGTTTGACGAGCTTCTACTCACTCTTCTACTTGCTCGTCTTTCATGAGGTCATTCGGAGAGTTCGGTACTTTTAATGATTGTAGTAACTCTGGTTTTACGTCTCACTTATGCTTTCTTGCCTTTTTTCCTTGTTTAGGGTCTCGCTTGGGAGTGGAACCCGTGGAAGTTTTAGCTTTGTGACTCCTTTTCCGGAGCCCCTTTCATAGGCTAGGTGAAGTTCTCGATCTCCTTTTTCCCTTATCTTGGGATATCATGGATAGCCTTTTTCCCGTTAGATCAAAGTCTTAGTCTCTCCTAATCCGTATCTTCCTCTTTTGACACAATATATACCTTTGTGGATGACGTGTCATGTTTTTGGGGTCACCACTTAAGCGAGGCTCATCTTATCTCGTAATCTAATTTGGACGACCACCACCAACACATAAGCAAGCGAAGCGTCGAAATTTTTTATTTGGAAGAAAAAGCATGAGAAAACGATGAAATTGGTGTGGCGGAACAGTGAATTGGTGATGGAGGGGCCAGTCGAGGCATTCCGATCGCGGATCAATTACTTATGATGATTTTATGACACGTTTGAGCTCATTAATTTTATATGCTTTCGACTTTATCAATTTTTCTTGTTCGTCATACTTATGTATGTACACGTTATATATTGAACTAGAAATAAATGTCTAAGATAATTGAGTGGACATTATGTTATTTATTCTAGATGCTTATTCAAACTTTCAAAACAAGGATTGAAACGAGAGGTGATTTTTTTTAATGTTTTCGGACCGACAAGTTGGACAAGTGGACTACCACGTGGCGGTTGGTACAAAAGTAATGGCACCAGATGTTGCCACCATAGCAAAACGGATTTATAAGTATCTGCGCGTGTTTAATATTCCCCTCAAAACATCATTATCTCTTCTACAGCGATGCGGCGGAGAATAATACTGAACCGGCGAGCCGAGGGTTTGAAGACGAAGAAATCCGTGCGTTAGAGCGAGGAATTGGTGATGGAGGCGCCGTTTCCGATCGCGGATCTAGCAATCCCTGCGTCAATTACGCTCCTGCGGCTAATTTTTCGTTCAATTTCAAAGGTCGGACTTTTTGCCCTCTTTTGTGTTCATGTGTTTAGATGCGTCTTTTTGGCCAGGTTGCTTTCACACGAGTGGATTGGATTTGTGTGTTGATATATCTCAATTTACACTCGAAGCATGTATGGGTATGGTTTAAATTTTATCTGCTGCAGATTTATTTTTGATTGATTTTCACAGCTTCGTTCAGGCCGCCTTTATTCAATCACGTGCCCTTTTCTTGAGCTTCATAAAGAAGTAAAGCTTTCTCTCTCTCTTCAGAATACCCGAAAACCTTCCAAGTTCCAAGGTTATTTCACTCCGTAAAGATCATCTATGCACGATTAATGACAAGAAGCACATCAAACAATTCAATTATAGGAGTGAGATTTCATCTGTATAATGAAGCACATCAAGCACGGTTATGATTTTATATCGCCACGGATTGTCTTTGCGGGGAGAAATAACCCTGAGAGATTTTTGTGGATTTTGGAAAGACAGAGGTCTACTTGTTTATGAAGCTCGAGAAGGTTGACTAGAAAACAAGGCAGAGGTTCTCGCTCATCGTGGGAAAGTCCCACGTGCTCGAATAAAGGCCAAAAAACTCCGATATGTGACGTATAATGATCACTTTTGTTCAGGAATATGATTTTAATTTTTTTCACTTTTTATTGGCAATTTGGTAGGTTTAATGTTTTGGACTTTTCTATGATAATTATTTAATCACCCCAAGTCTGGTAATTTAATACGTTATTTTCTCAACTGTGATATTGAATTAAATTGATGAAAGTGTTCAATTGATAGTTGAGATAGTCTAGTTTTTATTCAGTGTAAATTTCGATGCATAAGATTTCCTTCTCCACATTGTGATTCAGTTTTTTGTTCACCTTTTTGCTTATGACACATGTTTGTATAATTATGTGCTATTGATTTATTATATGTATTCATCATCATCCAACTGATTGGTACAGCAAGTGGAATGAGGTGAACAGGTGATAATTTTATCCCACAAAATGCATTGATTCAGCTAATGTAGTGTAGTGAATAAGTCAC
Source organism: Phtheirospermum japonicum (assembly GCA_014905375.1). Lineage (NCBI taxonomy): Eukaryota > Viridiplantae > Streptophyta > Magnoliopsida > Lamiales > Orobanchaceae > Phtheirospermum > Phtheirospermum japonicum. The sequence goes on along the minus strand of BMAC01000624.1, from coordinate 325,157 downwards.
ATAGGATTTAGACATTGTCTTTTAAAAAAAACAACCCTATAGTTAGTGAATGTCACATGTGAAGATGAGTTGCCAAAGACGTTGTAGAAAACAATATCTAGGTATGGACATAGTGAAGAAGAATGTGATAAAAAAAAAAAAAAGTCAACTTAAGTAAAAGGAGAAGACATTTGAAAAGTGAAAGTCTAGTAAATCACACCATCTTCACACCCATTAAAATAAATGTCTCGTAAGTTTTCACTTGACTAACTATTGGAGATGCTCAGAAAAAGCTCTCCATCTAGTAAAGACTAACTCCTTTCTTTTCTTTTTGCTTTGTTGTTGATTTTAGTATTGTTATTGTGTTGATATTAGTTTTTTTGTTCGGCGAGACAACCTGGGCATTTTTAGGAGAAGATGGTGGCTTGCTTTATGGAAACTCCCGGTCCCTCCTAAGGTTCGTGTTTAAGTGTGGTGACTCTCGCATCTTGCCTTTTCCTCTTGTGAAAACTTGGCTCGACGACACATCATTTCGAAAGCTAAATGTCCTAGATGTGGTTTCTGAGAGTAATAATCATGCGTTGTTTGTTTGTTGGTGGGCTAAGAAACTTTGGAAAAGGGTGGGTTGGTGGTGGGCAGAGATTGTTGCTTGCTCACAAGGGGGAGAATATTTTTTTCACACTCCTGAATATTTTCGAGGGCGAGAGGAAATGAGAGTTTTGATTTTTTTTTTTTTTGTCTTGTTTTGTTTCTGTGGCTGATTTGGTATGATAGAAACTGCGTGTTACATGGGAACAATGGGAGGGATGTCGATATTGTTGTTCAAAATGGCCTAGCTTTTGGGTTGATGATTTCGATTTGGCCCAATTTTCTCGCCCCCCTCGTTGTTGTTGTCCCTAGTCGGCACCTTTCTGGAAGCGAGAGGGAATAATGCACCAATGGACTTCCATTATTATGCGATGCATCAATAGGCTTTTGGGGTGGTTGGAATCGAATGCGGATGGAAGCTAGGGATGGCAAATCGTGTTTTTATATATTTAAGCTAGGGATGGCAAATCGTGTTTTTATATATTTGATCATATACGTAACAATAAGTGTTATTCTAATTTAATTTATAATTTCATTCTCTCGATTCAAAATGTTCTGTGATTCCCTGGAAGTAACCATCCATGGTCTCTGCAGAGTTCAAAGTGGGCCGTCACCTCGTCAGGCACCTTTGTGTGGACGGATTGTTTACCTTCTTTTTTAATCTTATTTTCTACGTGATGTAGTTAAGTTGTGAAGGTTGGAATGGAAATTCTTCTTCTTATTCTTCAAAAAAAAAAAAAAAAAAAAAAGTATTGTTAGCCGTGTAAAGGGTTTCGAGGATGGATAAACTCCATCACATTTTCTATACAAGTCTACAATGTTCAAAAAATAATTTTAAAAAAAGGTGTTTTTTGTTTCCACCATGAGATTGGCCATCAATTTCCGCAAAAAATGTTGCTGCAGGAATTTAAAATTACGTTTTCCTGGGGGGCAATGGATTGGATACTAACTTGTTGCAACATTAGAAGCAGCAAGAGACCTAAACACCAGAACTTGTTAATGGAGTTTTGGCCGTCTGTGCTCCGGCTAGGTAGGATAAACCGCAAAACAAGATCTCCAGAGAGCCATTTGATAAACTTGTCTACAACAAGATCTCCAGAAAGCCATTTGATAAACTTGTCTACAACGCCACGATATTAAGTAATTCACTATTTTTGTTAAGCACCAAATTCAAAGCACGGCGGCGGAGTGTTATGAAATTAGGATTGTCAAGTCTAGATGGTGAAATTGGGTGAAGAAGAAACCCTAAATCGGTAGGAAAAGGAGATAAAAATGTTATATTTGGAATGGGCTGCGAGCAAGAAGGAGAAAAAGGGGAAAGGGCCATGGTGCATATGGTGCCAATCGGGGTTTGGGTTAGGCGGCTGATGCTCATGTTATTGGGCCAATTAATTAATGTTGTTCAGTTAACAAAGCCCACAATCATATGTTTGTTGAAGCCCACAGGTTGTTGAATATTAATGGGCTATTTAGTAATTAAAATGAAGTGGTCCAGCCACATGACACTGTATGTAAACGGAAATGGTACTGAAAGGCCAAGCAATTAATCATCTTCCTCTATTTGCATATTCATCTACTTCTTTCCCAAGTCTCTCCTCTCAACAAAATTATAGTGCATAATTTCATCAAACTAATTACAGAAAATTACAATTAAATATAGAATCCAGTCTACCCATAACAATTGGCACCAGAGCAGACGATCCTCGGTATGACAGAAATCACCCGCTTCAAAAATCTTTAGGAAGCTAAAAAACGCCTCGATCAAGTGCTGCAAACCGAATTCCAGAAACGGGAAGCTTCAGAGTTGAAACAGCAGGAACAAATAACAGATATTAACTCAAAAACACAAGCCCAAATTTCAAACATCAGGTCTGCTATACATGAACAAACACAGAACCTGACCAGCAAGCTTGAGCACCTCACTACAACTTTAGCCACCCTCCAGATGTAAATCTTGAACCCAGACAGAGGAAAAAATCAGAATGATGGAGAATCCATCTTGGGCAAACCCTTCTCTACACCCGCAACAGAAACAGGGACCAGATCAACCACATCAACAAGGATGAAACCACAAATTGAATATGCAGGTACCCACACCACAAATCCACTGCCAAAAATTGAATTTCTCCATTTTGATGGTACACAACCCAGGTCATGGACGTTAAAGTGTAATGGCAATTTCAAGTTAGTACCCTTCATGAATGATGCACAAAAAGTTACACTGGCTGCCTTGCACTTTGAAGGGAAAGTAGCCCAGTGGTACTATAATCTTGGTAGTAATAAGGGTGAGTTATCTCGGGCTCAATTTCTAGACATCATTTCAGCCAGGTTTGAACAACTCAAGGAAACTAAAATTATTGCAGAGTTTAATAAGCTCAAACACACATGGTCATACATGGATCATGTGGACAAATTTGAGGAGCTCAGGGCCTGTATGTTGATGATTAATCAGGGGTATTCAGAGGAGTATTTTATAGCCAATTTTGTCATTGGTTTATCTGAAGATTTGCAAGCTTTCATTACAATGTTTGAACCCACCACACTGCAGCAAGCCATAGATTTGGGCAGAAATCAGCTAATTACCCTAGATGCTATCACAAGGAAATTAAAGGGGACTATCAGATATACCAGTTCACCAAACCCTAAGAGTGCAGATTCCTCAGCCTATGGGAAAACTGCTATTAACCACAACCAGAGACCTCCTACCAAACTTCTTACCTCAAGTGAGATGGCTTCTAGGATAGAGAAATGACTGTGTTACCATTGTGATGAGATATTCATGCCAGGCCACAGATGCAAGAACAGAATTAGCTACATGATTATGACTGAAGAGGAAGAACTAACTTATTTACAAATTGAGGATGGGGACCACACTGATACCCTAGATATTATGGATGAGGTGCAGATGTCTGTCAATGCCATCTCAGGGGAGGATGGGGTTACCACTATGAGAGTGTGTGGACAACAAAAGGAGCATAAATTACATATACTCATTCATTCAAGTAGCACCCTGAGTTTCATTCAAGAAAGAACTGCCAAATAGTTGGGTTTCCATCTCAGTTCAGCTAAGCCCTTGCTTGTGAAAGTGGCTAATGGTCAAAAAATGGTGAGTAATCAACGTGTAAGGGATTTCAGTTGGGAAATGCAAGGACACCAGTTCAACTACTCCCTGAGGGTGCTACAAAATGAAGGGTGTGACCTCATTCTAGGAGGGGATTGGCTCAAGTCTTGTATTCCTATTGAATTAGACTATGCCAAGATGGTTTTTACAGTTATTCTCAAGGGAAAAAGGGTAAGGATTCAGGTTATTACCTCTACAACAGACTGAAAGTTCATTTTTGGCCCTTCCTTATACAAATTGATACATGAAGAACAGTGTACTCAAGTGGAGGAGGTATATTGGGTAACCATAGCAAAGACAGAACACCTGGAGACTAATAGGGACATGGGCACACTGTTAGACAAATATAATGATGTTTTTGAGGAACCCAAAGGGCTACCACCAGGAAGGGGGATTGAACACCAGATTTTGTTGAAACCAGACAGCACTCCCAAACACCCATACCCATATAGGACCACTCATGATCACAAGGAGGCTATTGAACAACTGATTAAGGAAATGTTAGAGGCAGGGATTATGCAGGACAACAGGAGCCCCTTTGCATCACAATGATTTTAGTGAAGAAAAATGATGCCACCTGGAGGTTATGTGTTGACTACAAGTACCTAAATAAACTTACAGTCAAACATGACTACCCTATACCAGTGATTGATGAACTATTGGATGAGTTATATGGAGCAAGGTATTTTTCCAAAGATAGACTTAAGGAGTGGCTACTTCCAGATCCTAATGAAACCTGAGCACAGATTCCTAACTGCTTTTAGTACACACAATGGTCTCTATGAATTCCTAGTCATGCCATTTGGGCTGTGTAATGCCCCAGCTACCTTTCAGTCACTCATGATCAAGGTTTTCAGGGAACAACTAAGAAGGAGTGTTCTAGTATTCTTTGATGACATTCTAGTATACAGAAAGAGTTGGGAGGAACATTTGGAACATCTGGAGGAGGTACTAATGTTATTGAGATAAAATAAGATGTATGCTAAGGCTAGTAATTGCAGTTTTTGGAAAACAGAGGTTGAATACTCAGGGCATATCATCTCCCAGGAAGGGGTGTCCACAGATCCACGAAAGATAACCAGCATGGTTCACTGGCCCATTCCCAAGACACTGAAGAAACTTAGGGGATTTCTAGGGTTAACTGGGTACTACAGGAAACTTGTCAAAGGGTATGGAGTTATGAGTAGGCCATTGACTGATCTCCTAAAGAAGGACCAATTTAAATGGAATCAAGAGGCACAATCAGCTTTCGAAAGATTAAACAGGCCATGACTACAACACCTGTCCTAGCTTTACCTGACTTCTTAAAGAAGTTCATATTGGAGACCGATGCAAGTGGAAAAGGGATAGGGGTAGTGTTAATACAAGAGGGGAGACCACTGGCTTTTTTGAGCAAGGTTCTATGCCCTAAGAATCAAGCACTCTCTGTCTATGAAAGAGAGTTCCTTGCAATTCTCATGGCTGTGGAAAGGTGGAAACATTATTTGCATGGAGGCAAGTTTATAATCAAGACTGATCAGCAATCACTCAAGTACCTGTTGGATCAGAAGGTAATGACACCAACCCAACAGAAATGGATGACCAAATTACTGGGGTTAGACTATGAGATACAATACAAAAAGGGGCTAGAGAATAAGGCTGCTGATGCCTTATCTAGGAGGGGACCAGATGAGGAAACCTGCACCACTATCACTACACTTACTCCAGAATGGATGAAGGAGGTTGTCCACAGCTACACTGATGATGAATTTTTCAAGAAGATAAAAGAGGCTAAGATCTTAGACCCTACTGCATTTCCTGATTTTACCATTCTAGGGGATTTGATAAGTTATAAGGGTAGATTGTGTGTGGGGAATGAGCACAACCTTAAGAAGGTAATCCTAACAGCTATGCACAACTCAGCCTATGAAGGTCATTCAGGGGTACTAGGCATTTACATGAGGACAAAAAGGGTATTCTATTGGCCAAAAATGAAGGGGGATATTGTAAGATGGGTGAAGGAATGTGAGGTCTGCAAAAGGAGTAAATCAGATCATGGGGGGTATCTTGGATTACTACAGCCACTTCCTATTCCTGAACAGGCATGGAGCCATATATCCATGGACTTTATTGAAGGCTTACCAAAATCATAGGGGAAGGATGTTATCCTAGTGGTGGTAGATAGACTAACTAAGTATGCACACTTTACTGCTTTATCCCATCCATTTTTTACTGCTCTTATTGTGTCTAACCTATTCCTTGACACTACCTATAAATTGCATGGATTACCAACACACATAGTTTCAGACAGGGACAAGGTCTTTACCAGTACATTTTGGAAGGAGTTGTTTAAGCTGATGGGGGTACAGTTGAACATGTCAACTGCATATCACCCTCAATCTGATGGACAAACTGAAAGGGTAAACCAATGCCTAGAGAACTACCTTAGGTGCATGGTGCATCTCAACCCTAAGAAGTGGGTGAAATGGTTAATCCTAGCTGAATTTCGGTACAACACAAACTATCATACAAGGTTGAAGGATACACCTTTTGAGGCACTCTATGGGTACATTCCACTTGTAGGGTCAATAGGGCAATATGCAAGCAGTGCAAATGAAGATGCTAAGAAACTAATAGGTCAGAGGGAAATAGCAAGACAAATAATTAAGGAAAATCTGGCAGAAGCACAACAAAGGATGCGGATGTACACAAATAAACATAGGCAAGAACGGAAATTTGAAATTGGGGATAAGGTCTTTTTGAAATTACAACATTTCAGACAGAATTTGGTTGCAATCAGGAGAAATCTCAAGTTAGCAACTAAGTACTATGGCCCCTATACAGTTACTGAAAAGATAGGACAAGTGGCTTACCGATTAGACCTGCCGGAAGGGTCGCGCATCCACCCAGTTATTCACGTTTCGCTTCTTAAACCAAGGATAGGGCCCGGAATCTCCGCTGCTCCGGAGCTACCAACAACCACCTCCGAAGGGGAATTCTTAATTGAGCCATCCGCTATTCTGCATACAAGAGCTATCAACCGAAACGGAGTCGAGGTTGAACAAGTCCTGGTCCAATGGGTGAATGCCGCTCCTCATGAGGCCACGTGGGAGGATCTGAAGTTCGTTCAAAAGAGGTTTCCCAGATTTTATCCTTGGGATCAAGGATCTGTTGATTTGGGTGGTGGGGGTGGGGGGGGGGGGTGGTGGTGGTGGTGGTGGTGGTGGTATTGTTATGAAATTAGGATTAGCAAGGCTAGATGGTGAAATTGGGTGGAGAAGAAACCTTAAATCGGGAGGAAAAGGAGATAAAGATGTTATCTTTGGAACGGGCTGCGAGCAAGAAGGATAAAAAGGGGAAACATGCGATGGTTCGGGCGTGCATACGGGTGCAAATCGGGGTTTGGGTCAGGCGGCTGATGGTCATGTTATTGGGCCAATTAATTAATGTTGTTCAGTTAACAAATCCCACAATCATATGTTTGTTGAAGCCCACGGGTTGTTAGATATTAATGGGCATTTTAGTAATTTAAATGAAGTGGTCCAGCCACATGACACTATATGTAAACGGAAATGGTATTGAAAGGGCAAGCAATTACATGATATTATTCCTATCTCCCTCTAATTCTCTCCCTCTATCTGCATATTCATCTACTTCCTTCCCAAGTCTCTCCTCTCAACAAAATTACAGTGCATAATCTCATCAAACTAGTTACAGAAAATTACAATTAAATATAAAATCCAGTCTACCCATAACACGGAGACTGCCTACGGGAACATAGGTTAAGCCGGATGGAACAATAGAAAAATCGTACATTTTGTTTTTCGTTTCAAATTTGACCCAAACTCATCAAAAATATGTTATAGCCAAAAAGGAAAAATGAAAGCTAGAGAGAACGAAAAATGCTACGTATGGTTAGGGCTTTCGAACCCCAAATCTGGATTTTTGTTTTAAAAGACTAAAGTTTTTCAAAATTCTAATCATATACTCTACCTATTAATTTGTATATATATATTTTTAAAAAAGATATTACTTTTTTCTTCGATCCAAATACATCCATTCCTTACCAATCTCAATGAAAAAGCTGAATAAATCGGATTCAACGTATACTAACAAACAAAGACAATCGAAATATTTCTTTCTTTTGTTGACCTGGCTAGGACAAAGAAGATATCCTGTATAGGATACTTATAATTGAATGAAATATAAATGGGGCGATCTACTCTCCAAATCAGAGGTTTAGGTCGTCATTGTTTATACTTTCGTTTGAAGACTTTCATTTTGAATTTTTGTTAGAAGATTTCTTGAAAATATTTCAAAAGTACAGGTGATGTATGGAATTTTTTCCATTTCATTTTTCAAATTTTAGTGAGAAAGCTGATAATTGAAAAACTAATGATTTTCGTGTAAGAAATAAAAACATATTTGATAAGTTGTTTGAATTTTAGAATTGAAATGAAAAAAGTTGTCCAAATTTTTGTTTTTGACATAAACTTGCATGATTATAGTATATTTTCATATAAACTTGCGTGATTTTAATTAAAAGTTGTCTGAAAGTTGTCTGAGTTTTAAATTCTCAATAAAAAGTAAAAATGATTTAATTTCCAATATACTAAACAAACATAATTTCATTTTCTGGAATAGTTGAAAATAGGAAGAATTGGGATGAAAATGATTATGTAGCATATATTTTAAACCCACTTTCAGCTTTTTATCCAACAAATCAATTTAATCTGTTTTTTAAGGATTTGTTTGGTTGTCCTTTTATTATGGGCTTGATAAAATCTCAATTTTATTAATGGGTTATGAGGGTGACCCAATCAATAAGATTATGGTGTTTGACTTCTATTTGGTGCTATTTGATCTCAAACTCATCAATTATTACGTTGTTTGGCCAGGAGAGTTATAACTTAAAAAGAATTATGAATTGACCTTCAGGCCTCCATTTAAACTTGATTTATCGAGATTACCCCTTAATTAAGTAAAACTTTTTCTCCCTCGCGAACCCACTGCACCCTTCACTTAATAGCCGAACCCTAAAAATCAGAATCGCTTGCTTGCATCCACTCTGCGTGAAGATCGAAGATACTCACTGGTCGATCACTCGAAGAGACTAAGCTACCAGTTTTGTTATTTTCAATCTCATCCCAAGTACGGTTCTATTTTTTTTTCTTCAATTTCTTGCATTATTTTGTATCGATTAATGTCTTCTAAGAAATCTGACTGTCAATTTCTTAAATATATTTGATAAATCCCAATTTTTCGCCAATTACTTTTACGTGCGTTTGGTTGATGACAAATAAAAATATCATTACATGGGCACGATGAGTAAATATATTTGTTCTTTATTTTTGCGAGAATGTTTGTTGCTGAATGGAAATACCATAACATATGCTAAGTTGAATTAATAGTAAGTTTTAATAGAAAACTGATTGTTAATCATGAAATAATTATGATTGTTTGTTATTTTTTAATTGTACTTGTATCTGCTCTGTTTCTTCTTCTTCTTCTTTGGAATATTGAATCTGATTTTTTGATTACTCCACATGATTGTAATTACAAAATGATTTTTTATTTGCCCCTTAGTTCCATTTTTAAATTACATGAACTAAATTAGATAATTACGAGGAATAAATATGTAGTGTCAGATAAAAACTCTGGAATAGGAAGACCCACCGGATGAACTTTGACAAAACACCAAGATGCTATTGTAATGTGTCCTCTTGCTCGTGCACGCCGTTGATTCCGCATATCGCTGGGCGTAGGCTCTATAGTTGTCGAGTATGCAACCGTGACTTCGTAGATATGTTAATTATTTTCGGTTACGAATTAGTTGAAAAGATGAGTTGATAAATGTAGGCACAAAAGTGTTCTTTCTTTGACTGGGTCGATGGCGAGTTGTGATGGAGAGGATAACAAATTACTCCCGACTTGATAAGAAGGCTAAATTTTAAAGACCATGAAATAATTCGACTGAAGAACAGAGAGAAAAAGTTTCTTGTGTCATTTATTATATTTCGGGTTCTCATTATCATCCTCTTCATTTGAAGATCATCTTAGTTGGCCTCTATTTTGGGCACCTCGTGTTTAATATGTGACTATTGAAAATTCTTTTTGTAACTCGTAATGTGTAGGTAGAATTAGATCTAGCCATTCATGTTTTGTATCATGTAAACTTAATGGTTCTCAACAATGTATCATAAATATGCATTTGTACGATTTGACTATCTAAACTAACTCAGTGGAGCAATGCATTATTTGTAGTTGTTTGATAAGTACTTATTTGTTCCAAACGTTATGTCGTTGTTTGTGTGTTAGATTGTAAGTGAGTTTTTGTTTTATGCCTTTAACTTGTTTTTAGAACAGGATGCCTCGCACACAAAATAATGTCATTAAGAATATGTACCAGCCCATTGGTTGGACTAAGGAGAGGAAGGATAATCTCATCTGAGAACTGAACGATATTGCCGATAGCTTCTATATGCCTCCGGCGGAGTTCTGAAATTTGGTTTTAGGCCTCATAGCTACAAGGTTGACTCTAAACTTCAAAAAAGGTTTTACACTTGAAAAGATTAAGTGCCAGGTCCAACTCTACAAAGATTGGTTTGATGCGTTCATTGAATGAAATAAATCACTCGACTTCAAATATCATTCCGACACAAACAGGGTGAAGGTCAACAAAACATATTGGGCTAACATAGGAAAGGTTGGTGATTTACTACTCTTGAGTTTATGTTATGCCAAAATATTCTATCGACGTACTTTTATAATATGCTAGACCCTGCGTATGATCGCTAGAAACTCAGAAGCTGTGCTATTCTCGGACTTTTGGATTATAATACTATCAAGTGGCCCACAAGCTTTGGATTCAAAAAAATGTCGCGCCGATTGATTTTTCATATATGGATAGGTGTTGTAGCATGGAGCCGATTTGTGTTGAACTTGAGGAAGATGATATAGAGGATTTTACGATATCATGGATGATGATGATGATTCAGAAGATGCGCGAGATCACTTGGGTCGCGAGGAATTGCAGGCCTTGTGCACATTTGACATGTGAAGTGTTCACAATGGGTTGCTTCTGTGTGTTTATCTATATTGTGTAATGTTGTGTTAGTGATATGTTAAATATGATATATGTTGTCATGGCCCGTGTTGACATTATGTACAAATGGATAATAGTATTGTAGGTTTTGATTCTTATGTGACCTATGAATTACATGTGCTTGGCCATCACGATTCAGTTGTTTTTATATTGGACTTAATATAACTCTAATAAAGTATTCAATCACATTAGTTGAGATTTTATAAATTCCGATGTTATGGCGGACACCAAATTAATTAACATTGACGATACTACTTCATGCGGGGAAAACAGATGAAATGAAAGGATGCAAGAAGGTGAAAAGGTCCTAGTAGATGAAAAGATGCAAAAAGTGGCAGAATATGGAAGGCTGATGTCAATGATTTAGTTCATAGGATGATTCCTTTGAATTCTCGAGGGAATATCTCTCTGATGTATGTCAATGGGATCAATTGGGTCTTTCTCATTTGTATCAGAATCTGATTCTGGAGCAACTTGAGTAGGTGTTGGGTTTGATATTAAGTTACCAGAACTATCACCGAAACCGTCACCACAAGTTTTTTCAGTTTCAACACCTGCAGTTTTATCTACACCAACCGTAACATTTTCTTGAGGATTCTGATCATAAACCAGATCATCATCCTCAGCCGGTCTAAAACCACTAATTATATCATCAAACTTGACATTTACTGACTCAATCATGCAACGCGTTCTAAGATTAAACAATCTATATGCATGAATACTTCGAGAGTATCCCATGAAAACACATTTATCACTCTTTGAGTCAAGTCTTACAAGATGATTTCTATCATTTAGCACATAACAAATGCACCTCGAAACATGAAAATAACTCAAATTTGGCTTTTTGCGCATCAACAATTCATAGGGAGTAACACAAGACCCCGGTCTAAAATATACCCTATTAATTATATGGCATGCAGTATTCATTGCTTCTGCCCAAAAACGTTTAGCAACCCCATTTGAAATAAGCATTGTCCTAGTCATTTCTGCAAGAGATCTATTTTTGCGTTCGACTATCCTATTTTGTTGGGGGGTGATGGATGAAGAAAATTCATGAGTTATACCAGTTTTGGAACAATAATTTGAAAAAGAAACATTCTCAAATTCTTTCCCATGGTCTGACCTGATTCTACCTATACTCACACCAAAATGAACACTTAATTTTTTCGCAAGTTTTTTAAAAGCTTGAAAAGCCTTAGACTTTTCTTTTAAAAATTCAACCCATGTAAAATGAGAAATATCATCCACAATCACAAGTACATACCTCTTACCACCAAGGATCGCAACTTCAAGTTGTCCCATGAGATCCATATGAAGGAGTTCGAAATAATTTGAGGTAATGAGACTTTGCATACTCGGATGTGACACCCTGACTTGCTTCCCTTTCTAACATGCCTGGCAAACTGGAGTATTTTTAGTGTTGAGCTTAGGTAGTCCATTCACAGCATCATTATTGACCAATCTCTCCATCATCTTGTAAGTGATATGCTCGAGCTTTTGATGCCACACCTCGGCATCACTCAGTTGAGATAGCTTCCAGAAAACATCACCATTGATTTGTTAGCAATTGTCAGAAGTCCTCTGACCAGTGAGAATACATGCATTGCTCTCGTCATAAACTTCGTACTTTTCATGAGTGAACTTGACATTGAACCCACCATCGCATAGTTGGGTAATACTTATCAAGTTCGCAGTTAAACCTTCAACTAACACCACATTCTCAAGTTTTGCAATACCAGGAACATGAAGGGTTCATTGGCCAATGATCTGGCCATGTGCACCTCCACCATACTTCACTTTTCCTCCTTGAAATTTAACAATATTCGAAAGGAGGTCTTCCGAGCCGGTCATGTGCTTAGAGCATTCACTATCAAAATACCAGGCTCCAGGGATGTAAGACTTCAGAGAGGAATAGATCATGTTGCATTTGATCTCGTTCTTTTTGACCCAGATCTGTTTGACTCTAGTCTCAGTTCTGGTGTTAGGAAAATGGAAACCGTCACGAAAACCATCATGGAACTCAGCAGTCAGCTTCGACCTTTTAAAATGAGTTTGCTTGCCAACAAGCTTCGAGCAGTATATTAATATGTGACCTGGTTCACCACAGTGATGGCACACGTATTGTCTTCTTCTTCTCTTGTGGTGCTTGATCGACTTCTTTTTTGGGCTTGATTCTGGCATTTACTGATTAGGCTTGTAACTGATTCCGTGTCTTGAGGGTTCTAAGAACGTCGTATCCAGAATTTCGTCAAACTTTGTCTTGCCCTTGCTGAGTTTTGAGATGGTTCCTTGGACCTTCTTCAATTCAGTTTTCACTCGTTCTAGCTCAGCATCCTTTTTGGTGAGTGATGACTCCAATTGGACAATTATATTAAGTTGGTCATCCTTTTTCTTGGTCAGTTTGTCCACCTCGATCATAAGATCCTTGACCTTGAGTACTTGTTTTCCCCAACTAACAAATAATTTGCATACTCAATGCTTAGCTTCTCGTACTCGTCAAGAGATTCATCAACCTCTGCATTATAGCATCCTACAAAATAAAGATCATCATACTTAGTACGTCAAGTAACCTACTCTAGATGCCAATTGTAAATTTGTAGGACCTATGGTTGTTGAAATAAGTATCAGTAAACAGATGTTACTTTCAGTGTTACAAACATCAAAACTAACATCAAACAGATTATCAGAAAATTAGCAGCGAAATAATTTAAAAATAAATGAACACAACAATTTGAATTTCGTTCGTAAGTAAAAGTATTTACGAAGTTGGGTATACAAACCTAAAAACTATATTACTTTTAAATCGTTCAAGATCAATTATAAATATAAAGTAATATATGAATAATATAGTATCAAACACTTGATATTAAAATACTTGTCACCTCAGTATGATGATCTTCTTTGTTGGTTACGCAACTCCAAAGATCTCCGTGATTAAGATCGTGGCTTCAAGTCTTGTGGCAAAGCTTGTAATGATCTTCTCCATTGGTTACGCAACTTCGAAGATCTCCTTGATTTGGATTGTTGCCACAAGTCTTTTACTTGCTCGTGTTCTTCTTTGCTTGTGTCATCCTTACTGCTTTCTCGTCCGTATAAAAAGATTATCAAAGGTGTCTTTCTCTTGCGTCTTTGTCTTGCCTTAAACAGACAAAAATCCTAGAGTTCTAAACTTGGTAAACAAGTTAAACAAGTACTAAACATAAACTAGGAAACTAAATAAAATCCTAATCACAATCTAGAAAATAAATGTAGAGTCTTAATTTACTTTGATCCCAAGAAAGGAAAATAACAAAACAATGAATATAAAAAAATTCTCATAAATAAATTTCCCACACAGATGAATTCCCACCAGTTATTTTCTCTATTTATATTGCTAGTAAATAAAATTTAACCTCCGTCTCTGTTTTGATCGGTACATTCTTAGGTATTTTTCTTGAGAAACTATAAATCATTTAAATCAATTAATAAACACATAAGTACTTGTATAGGCGCACATAGAATTTTTTGACAAATGTGACTTATCCATTTTTATTTGTCTTATTTCTTTCCTTGTTTGGCACAACAAAATTGGATTTTTTAGATTTTTATCACTCAAGATGTAAATATGGATGCATTTGACTATATTATTTGGATTAGAATTTGTTGGGTTGGGAGGAAATTGGAGATCCAATGTATATAAAAGGGAAACTTCGAATATATTTGAAGAAACGTGTAAGGAATTATCATTCATTTATTTTTGGTTGGTATGTATCATGTTTGAGAACGTAGGGGATGTGTTGTGAAGGTTTTGAAAGACCTTGGATAATGATGATAGTGAAAAAGTTAATTTACCATTTAAGAAAAATATTTGGACGTGTTTAGAATTTATTGAAATAAGAGTTTTCATTAACTTGAGCGAGTCTAAGAACCTCAGCCCATGTTGAATTTTGTTCTGGATTTGACGTGCTTCTTAAAAACATCACGTAGTCGATTGATTATGACTTGGCCAAAGCAGTTAATAAGCTTCTTACTGTTATATTGATTATATTATTTTGTTTAGTAGACATTCATAATGTTTATTTTCATAGTGTATTTTGATTCTTCTTAGTGTATATTTTCATATATTTCAAAATGTTTTTGACTGAATAAAGATTGTTAAATGATCTTAAATGATCTATTTGCTCCTCTTCAGGGATTATCCGACGCATAAAAAGTTACATTTTATTAATTGCTAAATGATCTATTTACGTTGGTCTCTGTCGCTATTGTCCTTTGCCGACGGATTTTATAATGTTTAACGATAGATTTTTCAAGAGAATTTTTTTTACCTTCTAAACTATGACCATTTTGACACTTTACCTCCTAAACTTTTTTTCGTGCAAATTACCTCATAAACTGTACGAATTTTGCACTTAACATCCCGAACTCCCATTTTTTGTGAAGCTTTTGGTCGGAGCTTACATATAAGGGGTAAAACCGACTTCCCATCTCTTACTTATGGCTCCTCCTCAAAACAATGATACGTGAGCACTCGTGTGACCTGTTAATATAATGTTCACATTAATATATGTATACATGTAGGATTTGGAACCTATGTAGTGCTCATGTGCTGTTATTTTGAGTGGGAGTTATGAGGAGGAGATGGAAAGTCAATTTTACCCTTATATGTTAGCGTGCATGTCACACGAGTGAGATCCGGCTAGAATTTTCACTAAAAACGGGAGTTCAGGAGGTTAAGTGCAAAATTCGTACAGTTTAAGAGGTAATTTGCACGAAAAAAAAGTTTAGGAGGCCAAGTGTCAAAATGACCATAGTTCAGGAGGTAAAAAAAATTCTCTTTTTTCAATTTTCTTACTTTGAATATGGGCTTATCTTGAAACTCATCAACTTCTTGCACAGTCGCGGAATTGGTATTTTTGGCTCAGGGAGAATTTCTTTCAATTTTAACGTTTTGTTTACTATTTTATGGTGTTAAATTATATTTCTTCTAATGGCCTAAAACTGTCATTGTCTTTTAATATTAGAATTCTCTGTCAATCCTTCTGATTTCTGCAATTACATTTCTTAATATAAATTTTAGAAATATCTTCACTAATCTTTCTTCTAAAATTGTGGCATATCATAGGAAATCCACGTCTGAAGAAGTCCACTATGATTCGTTTCTCCTCTAAGTTGAATAACCCAATTGAAGGGGTCTTGGAAGATTTAATCCTTCGTCGGCGTAAAGTTTGATGATATCGGAGCACTTGATTACATCAAAGAAGCGGGTAAAGTTTGACTGTTGATTAGCGATTTATCCCAAGTTCATTGAAAGTCCTCATAATCTTGATGTTCTATTTTTATTTTTTTATAGTGTTTTAATTAAAACTTTATATTAACACTATGATGTTTAGATTAATGATAAATGTGATTGATGTTTTAGATCGTGAATAATGATATGTTTTTTGTTATGTTGGTATTAAGTTTGTGATTGTCTTGTTTTTAATGAACTTTAGTGTATTTGTTGGTTAATTAGCTATTGATGATTTTGGTGTATTTGTTGGCAACTGCTTTCATTTCATTTTTTAGATTTTTTTTACTACTTTCTAAAATGGTTTTACAAAAAACCATTCTAGAAATCACACTATTTATAACGAGTTTTGAATAGCTGTTCCAAATATCATATTTTTTAGAATGCCTTTTTGAAACCCGTTCTAGATATAATAATTTCTAACATGCCTTTTGAAAAACAGTTTTAGAAAATCAATTTTAGATTGGGTATCTAGTCGTTCTAAAAAGTCGGGCTTTCTACAACAGCTCGATCTAAAATGCCCCAAGAACCATTCTAAATTAGCGGAAAAAGACATTATAGATTGTTATTTCTGCACTAGTGAAGTTAGATGACTTTTTGGACAACTTAAAAGCATATTGGAAGGATTAGTATTAGGAATTGATGACATTAATTCATTTATTGGATATTTGCTTGCGGGTTTTACAGTGCTATTAATTGATTGTATATTGGCATGACTTCATTTTGTATAGGAACGGCATAATGTTGTTGTTACGTATAGCAATGACTTGTAATCCGGTGGTACAAAATTATCGTGACAATAAGACATCCGATCTATAGGCACGATTCATAAATATCGTTTGTTTATGTTTTACAAACAATACAAATGTCAGAGCAATTTTGTTATCTTTTAAGCTCAATTCATGTAGAATAACACGACGCTCGGTTCGTTAATACGATAGAATACAACTGGAATACATTTGTTTGCTATAAAATATAAACTCGACTTGAATCGTACAAAGAAGCATAATATGTGGAAAATATCAAGTTACTCTTGTTTAGACCCAATTCAATGAATAACCAAACCAATTTTAAAATAATGTATCACGTAAATTTGAATAATTTACTCTATTAAAATTTTGACCCTTAGTTTTGAGAGTGTGGTCACAAAGTATGACCCTCAGTTGCTTTGCTTACACACATGGAATGACGTTGTAGTTAGGAAAATAATGACATAATCTGAAAAAACAAAGTTATACTTAAATTATCACACATTTTTTATGCTATCATGCATTTATTTATAAATCTCTATTTAATGCACATCTATATAAGTAATTAACGAGTCAATAGTATTAAATGTGAAAATATAATTGAAAAATATAACTAAAATTTAACTTTTATAATAATCATTTTATTTTTTTATTTATATAAGTGGAGATGTGCTTATTTCTGTGGGTCAGTATATATATAGGATTGAGTTCAAATGAGAACTTCGTCATTATATCTGAACCTAGGACTAATCCTGGCCTTAGATCTAATATTGCAAAGTGCAATTATATGTCCAGGTTCATTGTGTTTTTTGCACAGTATTGTAGTGCTAAAATCAGTCTAGTTTTTTTAATTTAATTATATATATATTTTTTTTACGTTTTAAAACATGCAATATGTATCTTAAATTGTAGATCTTGAGAATGTGATTAATTTGATATATATTTGATTCAAAACGAATAAAATTTGAAAAAATTATGGTTTGTTGATTTGAGTTTCATTTCAAATTCTTGAATTTGCAGTTTATAAACGAAATTTGCAATGCTTCTTGTATACAATCGTAATGTTTTTTTTCTTAATCTATTGTGCTTTCTAAACAACAATATAGTGCTCTTTGTAAATGTTGATATATGTCCAAAATACCATTTTTAATTAATTAATGCATTTTTTTACATTATTACCATACTGACATGTCATGATCTCAACCATCAAGATTATACAATCTAATGGTCAAGATGAGTCCCTAGGTTCACATATAATGACGGTTCTCATTTGAACCCAACCCATATATATATAATATATATATAATATATATTATATTATATATAAATGATAAAACAAAAGGTTATATATTTACTATACTCTCCTAAATGGGTGAATATTTCTGTAAAAAAGTGAATTATCAAATTTAACCCCACGATCTAATATCTAATGGTAAAAAAAGGTATTTGTCCAAAAGTCACCAGTTTTCTTTACACTTCCTTCGCAACGCTTCAGAATCGGTGGATTTCTCCAGTTCTATTTTTTGTTTCCCTTTGTTTATTTTAACTTATTTTCTCCGTGTGTGTTGTTGTTGTTATGGTGCCTATTTTTCTATCATAATGTATTTTTTGTTTTTTTGATATGTTGCCTAATTTATTCCCTAACATAATCACATCTCTAACCATAAAATCGCAATGAGTTATATATTCATATCATATCGGATGTGTTAAAAATTATTTTGATTAAAAATAAAATGCCAAAGGCCATTTGAAGAGAATGAATTTAAATAACTAGAGATCATCTTCTAATCCCAACAACCCGTTTCTCCACGCTTTTTAATCGAAAAATTCTTTTTTGACTTAATGATCTTAGTTTTCAAAGTACCTTCAATTTGTGCACCCTATATGGAACCAGAGAGATATTGGGAATTCCAACAAATACCAGGAAATTAAGTTTTTTTAAATATTGGCAAAATACAATATGGACACGAGGACACGCTTATTTTTAAATATATAGAACACGTCACGGCTCGAACACTTTACAATATAAATAATTATTAATATATTTATTTCTTATAAGTATTAAATTGTAATAATTTTTATTTTTAATTAATCATCTAAAATAATTACAAACTCGTTCACAATAATTGATGAAACCCAAGTAAAATGAAAAGTGATAATAATTAAAAGAAAAAAGAAAAAAAATTGAAAAAATGTGTACGGATCGGTTCTCCGCATGTCCTGCCGTATCCGAGCCATGTCTCCTGTCAAATATTCAATTAAAAAAAATAGAATACATACCGGGTGCGTGTCCACGTTCATGAAGTGGTTGATTCACCCACTGGATCAAAAATAGAGTGTTCATTCGTCATATCGTATGTTTATGTAAATGAAGAATAACAAATCATGCGCCTACATAGTTAAATTATAAAATTAATAGGCATCTCGTGCAACACGTGCACTTTCCTAGTATATATAAATGAGGAAGCGCGAACTATATGCCAGGTAAGTCAGTGCCTTGAACTGATACCATCCCTTGATTGGTTGCTCGCGAGATTTAGTCGCTTATCGCATGAGAATGTGATCATTATATGATATCATAATGGGATATTTCTTTTGAATTTAACTGATTTTTAATCACTATTTCAATAGATTCACCGAACCTACTCAATATCGCTTAATCAATCACGGCAACTCAATGCGTTTTTTCTGCCTTTATGGTTGGAGACGTATTTACGTGGTATCTCGAAAGCTTATACTTTTTATCTCTCTCTCTATATATATATTCAAGATGATGATAGCCAATATTCCCACAAGCTATAAGATAGCAAAACATTATTTTCATACCCTTGTGGCCATGGCACAGCTCAATTCCATGGGGAAAAAAACACAAATCTCTTTATCCAGTCAGTTTGCAGTCTCTCAGCTGGTATCATAGTTTAAATTATATAAATATACATTTTCTTAATCTCTATTTTTATATTTGCATGTTCATTTTATCGAAAGCTCAAAGAAGGATTTATTATGTACAAATCTTCTTATGTAACCTTCATAGCATAGAGTAGTTAATATTACCTAATTGACCGTGCTTAAATATATATCTACTCCGATTACAAAACCTCAAATGAGTTGAAAGCGATCAAAAAGCGATGCTTGTACACACATGCTTTGTTCATTCTTGTCGTTGATTTTGTTTGTGTTTGAGTTCGGTTTGAGCCGAGCTGATATGTACTCCTCCGTTGATTGGTCGTGGTAGAGGATCTTGGCTAAGGATGGTGTGGTGTTGGGAATTTTGTTTTTGTTTTGGCTTAGTGAGCCATGTTCAATCTCAACAAAGCCAAAACAAACCCAACACACCACACCATGCACCCTTAGCCTAGCCGAGATCATCTCCTACGACCAATCAAGACTAGAGTATATTCAAGTTCGGCGCAAATCCGACTCAAACACAAACAAAATCGAAGAAAATAATTGGAACAAGACAAAATCTATGGACAAAAGAGGACAAGTTCTCCTTGTCCAATCAAGAGCTATTTGGTTTTATAACAACGGAAAATGTATAGGCAATATTAGAAAACCATTTGCTTTCTCATTTGGTGTGAGTTGCTCTCTTCTAAATAATAACTTGTGTTGTGTAAAAATATGATGTAAATCGCTAATGCAATGTGCTTCACATGAATACTCCTACTGAATAGATGATAGATTTAAGTGAGGAGAATTTGTTTCCGAGTAATTAATTAAAGCTTCATACAGTTTAACAATTCTTGTTGAAATCAAGACATGCGAGGAAGAGTGAACTCGCTTTGCTCAGTCAAGTGAAAATTCATTAAAATGCAAACATGACTATCGAAAAATATATATATATATATATATATATATATATATATATATATATATATATATATATATATATATATATAGAGGGTAATGTTCAATTCATAACCAATTTCTGTCAAAAGTATTAAACGTTGACATCAAAAATCGGCTTGATCATACATGACGAGAAAGCTGATATACAAGTTGTGAAATAAGGTAGGGGCGTCCTAAATAAAGTAAGAAGATAACGAAAGAAATAGAATGTTGTAGGTCTCAACACATAAAGTTATTATTGTAATATGGTAATACGATAATATGGTCTTATAGTTAAATATGGCTATGGGACCCTGACAGGTCGGTAACATGATAATAATAAGGTTTTATGATTATTATGAAATTATAAAAAGCAAGAATACTAGTATGAGATGATTTTTCAATTATGAAAATCGAGTGCAACTAAGACATTTAATCCAATCTTAGAAAGTAATCCTAGGTGGACAAGTTTAAATAATCTTATAAATAGGAGATTTAGACCCTTATTCTATATCATCATCATGAAACATATGAATTTATGGGGGATTATTATTATCTCATGAAGTTTTATTATTCCTACTTTCATAAACTCACATTTTATCAAATTTAAGAGGTTACTGATTTAAATATCGGAGGGTTTACGACGGGGCTATCCAATTGAGTTTTTGTGCAGGTTGATCGTGATTCGAGAAGTTGATTCGAAGCGATCTAATCTCTTTCTTGGCAAAGCCAATTTTTTTGGTTATATCAAGTGAACCTGTTTGTTAAAAACCGAGTGATATCGAGTCACAAAGCCATAGACGCCAGGATACATAATTTATTCAATAAGGAGCCCCTCAATTATTGAAGCAGGGGAGTTCACGATAAATTTTCAACCACTAAGTCATGATTTACGTGTTTGGCTTATTATGATAACCACAGGGATTTCGGGCCTATTTAGAGTAGGTTTCATTGAGATTTAGAATCTTACCATTCAGAATTTTGGGGGTTGTTTGGACTAAATTTCGTTAGTATTTTGAATTCTGGTATTCAAAATCTTGATTCAGAATTCTATAAATAGTAAGAATCTGTGTTTGTTATATGATTCGAAATCCTATACTTTTTACTATAGATGTCAAATCATGTATGAAAAGTGGATGATAATGTATTTTTATATTGTATTTGATGTCAAATTATGTCTCAAAAGTGGATGATAATGTATTATTATATTATATTTAGTAAACTTCCCTCATCTTTAGGGAATAGTTATTTAATTTTTTAAATATAATGATGATGTAATAAAAGAGATGAGTGTGGAGTTAAGTGTAAGAAATTGTTGGTTGAAGATTTGAGTCGTAGAACAAACGAGAATTGAGATTTAGAATCTCAATCCTAATATTCAGAATCCTATAAACAGTAAGAATTCTTATTTTCTAATCTCCTTGAATGTTTGGACGCGCGACCTGGTATATGGACTTAAATATTGACGACCTCTTCGCATTGAGTTAACCATCTCCGAGTTACATGTTGGGCAACTCATAAATTAACCACCCATAAATATTAAATTAACCTTGCGGGCCCAGTTAATCCTCCATGAACCCGTACATTAAAACTCATATTATTGCTCCAATCTGTGAGGCGAGCTGGAGGCAGACCGATTTTCAAAACCATTATTATAAAAAGTATAATTTATCCCCCTCACATCAATACAAAACCATATACCGTATTAATCTAAATAAACCACATTAGAATATACCCATATTTTCCAGAGAGTTTAAGAAATCAAATAAGCCAAGAATATGTTAACCAAACATATCCACAAAGATTCATGATCAACCAAATAAAAGAATATGTCAATCAAACATAATCACAAGCACATAACCAAACAATAAATAATATGTTAATCAAACATATTCATTGCAAACCAAGTATTTTTCTTTCCCATAACCATAAACACCATATCACTATTAAGCCATATAGGATCAAATAAACTGACACGGGAGTTTTCAACACATATACAACTTTGAAGATTTAACTGCTTCGATTGGTAATAAATTAAAAAACAAACTATATATCACTGGAATGCCCTACGAGTCTAGTTTCCAATACAAAAATCGGATCTCAAAAATGATAATCCAATAGTGAGTTATTACCATTCTACTGAAGTGTGGCAGTGAAGTAGTTTCATACGGGAATTTACAAGGATGAACAACTATTAGTGTGTTTTCATGAACCTACTCATTCAAGCACATTGAGAGTTAATAAGCGCTTAATCTTTAACCAAGAGTCATCTTATTTATCTTTATTAGAGTAACTTTTACATTATTATGCGCATCCCCATAATTATATAGAATTAAATAAGTCCCTTCAGTAAAAAATTAAACCACATAGGATCAAAAATTAAACCTTTAAATGGAAAATTAAACCCTAAAAATGCTATACTAAACCCTAAAATGAAAAAGTAAACCTAAACTCTAAATTTTATCACACAACATATATAACTAACATATATTATCACGTATAATTACTAACATATATAATCACGTATAACTGTCATATATTATCACACATAACTGAATTATAATAAATTTTCACAAAGTTAACCCAGATGCAACTAATAAATTGTTTACCGGCCAACGTTAACATAACACAAGGCAGACCTAATTTCAACAGGGAGACCATCTGTGATAATCTGAGTTCAGATTCCCGTGAGATCATTAATTAATTTTATGTATTTTCACCGAAATTTCTAATTCCTTTGCAAAATCGGAGTTCTAGTATATTCCTAAACCTTATCGTACGCCGCTGTACTATACATTAATCAACTAATCAACCCTACTCGTATAAATTCATTCAGATTGTTTCCATAGATTAGTGAATAATAACTAAAATAGAGAAGAGCCCCAATATGACGTCATGTGATTACGCAGTCGATCAAAGCTACTCCATCAAATTAGCGAAAACAAGATTCAGAAGCAATCGCGACATGATATGCGGCCCGATTACTATGTTGCCTCAACTCGACATCAACTTCCATTTCCTCTGTAGATTCAGATTGTCGGAATGGGTAATTATCAAACACCACGAACAACGTTCGGCAGCGTTGGTGAGACAGTCGAGGCGACGGCCCTCTATCAAGAACGTCGTCAGACGGAGTCTGATGCAGTTCTTGTTCTACGAACAGACGCGCGAAGCCATTGGCCAAGCGCTCGCTCGATTGTTGTTGCCAGATTTGGATCGTGATCATGAAAAGCTTGGGGATATGATCGAGTATGCAATTGTGAAAGCTTCGGAGATTGTTAAGTCCAGGCCCACGGGCCACAACGTACTGGATCTTTACTTTAGCCTGACGGTGCAACACGACCGCGTTTTGCCAGAACTACAATCATGAGATCTTTGCATCATCGCCACTAGTTGATTATGTTGGAAATTGGTTTAATTATATGTCGTGTTTTGACCAATTTTGAGTGGCTAAGTATTTGATTTTGTAGGAATTAAATATGAAATTGTGAATCTATATTTCAGGTAGATAATCTAAATGTATTTAACTTCTCAAAACCAATTTCAATTGATTTTGTATGTTTAGTTTTTCTTAGAAAGAACGTGATGAAAAAAGATGTTTTGATTAAGTGGAATGTGTAGCGGGATTCATTTTCACTTTGAAAATGATAATTTTATACGGATGTATAGGTGCAAACGAGTTGAGCTATTCACAAGGTACTTTTGCTCGACTCACTTCAAGCTACACCCAACTCGAGTCAAAATAAAGCTTATTTTCTTTAATGAGTCGAGCCTAATGTCACGGGCCTACGGTCATGGTAGCACAACAGATCTTGCCCGTGCAGCTCAAGGCACGACGAAGAATTAGAGTTTTCGAGAAAACACACCATCTAGCAAGCCTTTCTACAAGTTAACTGGGCAAAATAAGGAAAGTAAGCAAGAAGTAAGTGAACTAGAGAATTTGAGAAATAATTCTTTGATTAAACCTCAAGAAATCTCGTCGATAACTTTATAATAGAACGGGTGACCTATTTATACTAACACTAAGCCAGAGTTAGTGTCTTGTTTCCTCTTCTCCATGCTAGACTTTACTAGCCTAACTACACAGCCCACAAACAGACGTGGAAAATCTGACTAGTCAAGAAAACCTACCTAAACGAGACTTCTAGCTAATCGATTCTCAACCAGACTGACTTCTGATGTTACTGTGTCCGCAATATCTTCCTTACTCGACAACACAACAAGTGTCAGGAACCTTCGCTCCTCCCATCTCATTGGGATGACGCTTGCCTCCTTGTCGCCTAGTAGGATCAGTGAGTTAGAGTAGGGGATGGTGCATGCTAGCATATCATCGAACCAACGTAGCCCTAAAACTGCGTCGAAGTCATCTATCAGCCCAACTATAAAAAAAAGGTTACCCGCCCAACCATCGATAATGACTAACAACCCTTCCGCCTTGCCTTGCAATGGCATTGCCTATGCATTCACACCCTTGATTACACCTCCCGTTGGTGTTAATTTTAAGCCTAACGTCTCTGCCAACCCCCTCTTCATGAAATTAGATGTCGCCTCCATGTCCACTAGCTTCCGGACTTACCTACCTGCAATCCATGCTTCGTCTATCATAGAGTTACCTTATCCACCATAGATTGAAACTCCGCTAGCATTCATGGCCTCTAAAAACCCAAGAGTTTTTCCAGAGCCTTTCCTTTATCAAGCCTTTCATCTCCCGCCCCTGTTGCTAAACCATTTCCGTTGCGCGTGCAATTTACCTTGATGTGGCCCAATTCGCAACACACGAAGCAAGTTAACTTCCTGACACGTACAGTGCCATGCCCTTCTTCCTAGATATCTCCCCCACCAATCTCACGCCCCCGGTAAGATTCCCTGTTCACTTCTTGGAACTAGGCCATCCTTGTTGCGAGACTCTTGGCTTTCGACGTGCTCTGCACTTGCTGCACATCCTTCGTAATTCTAAGTTCGAGGAAGTCATCCTCTTCATACAATGGACTGCTGGGATAGAACTATACTTGAAGTTTATTCTTACAATCCCCTAAGTTCCCACCAAGCCGATGTCTTTAACGGCATCATCCCGACACCGCCGCCACCATCACGCTTTGCCAATCAAGAATTCTGAAACTGAGCTTAACGGTTTTGGAGGTCAAACCAACAGCCCCAAAGTACAACTTCATTGTGTAGGAAGGTATTGAATTCCACACATCCCTCGAACCGTCGTACGCCTGGGGCATAGGAATTTACACCCGCGTTGGCTTTGTAAGGCTCCACTCCATCTTCTTTGACCTTGTCTGCTTGAGATAGCCAAATCGGTCCTCCAAAGTCTTGATCCTCCCCTTCACCTCGGCCATGAGGCGGTTGATCTAGCCAGAAACCTCACTTGGAATTGAATCAGTGATTCAATCATGGATGTGCCTTATCTCGATATTCAAATCCACTAGCGCCTCTCGGGATATCGCACCACCAACGTCCTTCTTATCCTCTATGGCCATATCTAGCCGTGCCGCCTTTTCAACCATGGTTTCTTTATATCATGAGAAACATCACATCAGGTTAGATTTAACCCCGTTTTGGATTATATGGATGTTCCTCGCTTCTTTCTTGATTCCTCTAAACTCCATCCCTTTGTACTAGGGCTACACGGATCATCGGCCAACAAGACTCCGATACCACCTGTCATGGGCCTACAGTCATGGTAGCACAGCAGATCTTGCCCGTGCGCTAGGCATGACGAAACATCAAAGTTTTGAGAAAACACGCTGTAATACCCCAATATTCACGTTACTCAAAGGCCAATAGAATTCTTGCATGCTATATTAGTTTATATGATTTATGTGATACTTGTATTTATATTGAATTTTATTATGTGATCTAGGTAATGTTCGACTATGAATTCATAAAGTATCTCTAATAAAAATCTTGTCTAAGGGTTTGATATTTTCATGGAATAAGAAATTAAAGTATCTAATGTACCCACACTACCTAGGTAGTTATATATATATATATATATATATATAGTTGTGGAGCCCATCGTCGAGGTAGAGATTCCGAG
>BMAC01000624.1:283958-296268 GCA_014905375.1 Phtheirospermum japonicum | reverse complement strand
TATATACTATATATGTCTTGATTTTAGTTTGTATTTTAATTGCTTTTTCTTATTATTTTTGGTATAAGTTGGATAGATTTAGCTTAATTTCATATATTTAGACTTCCAACTTATTTTACCACTTTTTGATCTAGATTGATGCAAATAAGTGATTATTTGTGATTTTTCACTTTATAGCTAAGTGACCGGAAGAGTTCAGCATGTTAAAGATGAATGATGATGATCGAGATTCAAAGATCGAGCTTTCCGGTGAAGAAGTAGCAAGAATTGAAGCTGACAGACTTTCTAGAAGGGTTATTCTGCTGGAACCGATGTCGATTGAAAGCTAACGGTTACACTTAGCGGTTGCTCCAACCGTTAGCTGCTACCGCTAACCTTAACGGTTACTGAGAACTGATGTTAACGGTTAGAATGCTGAGTTCAGAGCTAACGGTCACTTTCCAGAACGGTTTCATTACAACCGATGTCGTCGTCCAGAAATGCAAAAAAAATATACACCTAACGGTTGCTGCTAACGGTTGCACCAACCGTTAGCAACCAACCGTTAGCGGGCCCAGAAAGCCCAGAAACAGATTTTTCGGCCCAGTTCACAGAAAAAATTCTATAAATACCCTCCTTAATCCGAATTTCGAGAGGGAGGTCTGTGTGTGCGTGTGCTAACCCTAAAAACGGAGTAAACCTAGGGTTTTGGAGACGGAAAACAACAACAAGACGCAACGATCAAGGAGCAACCAAGAATCGACGACGACGAGTTCTCGAGCCCGTTCGACGCCGTTCATCCGTTTCTCGCCCGTTTCGCTGCCCAACTACTTGTTTAGAGGAGGAATGTAATGATGAGGTTATGGAAGATTTGGATGAATTTGTCCCTCTTGTGCTTGATGATGTCGTGTTGGATGATGATGTGAAGATTTTGCCCTTGGGGAATCCGGAGGTTGATGTAGTGATGAGTTTGTTTGAGTCTTGCATGGAAGAATACGACGTGGTGCCGATTTTGGAGAATGTGATTGTTGAGCCTCACGTTATGCCAATAGAGATTCTGGTGGATGCTGCGAATTCAAGCTTAATTGAAGGAGTTGGAGGGGATGAGCAAATTTTAGAAAATGAATTTACTCCTCTTGAACTGGATGGTTTAGACGACAACGCCGAGTTTTTCAACCGGGAGGCAGCAATTTTGGGGATAAAGGCAAACAACGTTGCTGTGAACGCTATAAATTTTGATGAATTTTTAGATGAGGATGTTATGCCACACGAACCGTTAATGAATTTTGAATCTGACGTGGTGGACGAATTAATCAAGGAAGATGCGAAGGCCAAGTCTATTTTGGAGCCACCCAAAGCTTTCAACAATTTAGAGATGGAGATGGTGGATGATGAAGTAAAGGGACTTGGAGTGGAGGATGATAGATTCTTATGTTCGACGGATTTCCTCGTTTATCCAAAGGTTGCGGATCACCATGTGCCCGAATTGATTGTTGATGTGTTTATGGTGATAGATTATTCATTTTTTCGACTCCTGAAGCGAGTTAATATTTTTTTACGAATTGCTTACCATGCGCGCCTTAGAGGAATACATTGCCTATGCTTACTGTTAGAGAACACTAAGGTGTGGCACGTTCGTCACCTTTTCTTAGATCCAGGATAGCTACATTCGTATAAGGCGTCGAGCTTTCGACGTTAAACAAGCGCTTCTTGGGAGGTAACCCAAGTATTTGTTTTCCTTTTCCTTATAGTTTTTCTAGTTAGTTTGTTTTTGTTCGGTTGTTTTGTCTTTTTAGGTTTTTCTTCAAGACATTTTCGATCACGAGATTCAAGACGAAAGATGATTGCACAATCGCTTTTTGGAGTCGCTCGACTATTTCTCAGGGACGTTCCCTTACTCCTTTCCTCGTTTGATTTTCTTTATATTTATGGCAATCAGGAGTTTGCCACATTTTTAAAGGGGGGGATGGTTGAGTGTGAATTATTGTTGAAATTTGTGCAAATTTAAAATTTTTCGTGGGTTTGTAGTGCTAAATTTTACGTGATTGATCACTATTTCTGCACTGTATTGTGGCTTGCCTGTCAAAGTTAGCTAAGTATGATTTGAGGTTTTTGTCTTTTGAGCGTGCATAAGTGCATAAAAAATTTCAAAATTATTATTATATATTTGTAAAATGGTACTTGAACGCAATTGATTTCGCGAAACCTTAAAAGCAGCGTCAATCCAAAAATTTTTCATGCAAAAAGCCTGTAAGTAGCCTGAGTGATTATCATCATTGCATGTGCTTGAATGAGTTTTGATTTGAGATCTCTTTGAAATCGCTGTGTGTAGTTGACTTTGAAAATGACGTTACGGCACATATACAACCTTATTCCGGCCATATCCATATATTCTAGCCACTATAAATTCCGAATGAGCCCCTCATAGCCAAATAATCCATGCCTATAGCCATGAGTGTTTTTGAGTCGATCCCTACAACCCATTAAAAGCGTGGGGTAGGAGTTGGTAATTTTTATTGGTATTTAGTGTTTTGAAATTTTTACAAGGGATTTATGAATTTTTGTAATAAAGGATCTCCATCCTTCAATAAAAAGAGAAAAAAGGAACGACCCCATAAAAAAGAATAAAAGGGGATATATAAAAAAAAAAAAGAGAAAGAAAAAGAAGGATGGTGGATCGTGTTAAGTCATTGCCTATGCGCTAATAAGGCTTGTGTTTTATTGTTTATTTTATTATGAAGCCTAATGTTTAAAGGCAAAGAGTTGAGTTGTAATAAGAAGCATATCATGAGCTTCAATTGTATTAAGTGGTTTGAGCTTCAAGTCAGTTTTAGAGTTACGAGTTGAGAAATAGCCTATGTTCAAAGGCTACGTTATGAGAGTTAAGTGAGGTTTTTATTTTTGAAAGAGGTGAAGCAGAATGCTTCGTGATTAGATTAGGTTGGGTGAGTTAGCCACACGACTTATATATTCCATACCCGTCCAAAAAAACCTTACATTACAACCCGTTAAGACCTTACCGATTCTTAGTTTTGACAGCACACTTAATTTGCGATTGAAAAGAGATTGATTTTCTATACTTATTTTATGTGCTTGTAATTGTATGATTTGAGTGTATACACGTCCCATGCAGAAAATACTTGAGTGTTTTGAGCGTACACATATACATATTATCTTTTGTGAGGACGCATGAACTTGATTTTGGAGTGACAATGTAATAAGGGTGGAGTGTTTGACATTGCGTGACTAGTGCCTATATTTTCAAAATTATCTATGTAYCAACGCACGACTCATTACTCGAACTTATTTTCTTTCTAAGTTACACTTTTAATCTAACGTCTGTTCGAGGACGAACAAACAAATAAAGCGTGGGGTAGTTGATTAGCACGTAATTGTCTTGATTTTTGTTTGTACTTTAATTTCTTTTTCTTATTATTTTTGGTATAAGTTGGATAGATTTAGCTTAATTTCATATATTTAGACTTCCAACTTATTTTACCACTTTTTGATCTAGATTGATGCAAATAAGTGATTATTTGTGATTTTTCACTTTATAGCTAAGTGACCGGAAGAGTTCAGCATGTTAAAGATGAATGATGATGATCGAGATTCAAAGATCGAGCTTTTCGGTGAAGAAGTAGCAAGAATTGAAGGGTTATTCTGCTGGAACCAATGTCGATTGAGGCTAACGGTTACACTCCAACCGTTAGCTGTTACCGCGAACCTTAACGGTTACTGAGAACTGATACTAAACTGTTAGCTGTTACCGCTAACCTTAACGGTTACTGAGAATTGATACTAACGGTTAGAATGCTGAATTCAGAGCTAACGGTAACTTTTCAGAACGGTTTCCTTACAACCGTTGTCGTCGACCAGAAATGCAAAAAAAATATACACCTAACGGTTGCTACTAACGGTTACACCAACCGTTAGCAACCAACCGTTAGCGGGCCCAGGAAGCCCAGAAACAGATTTTTCGGCCCAGTTCGTGGAAAAAATTCTATAAATACCCTCCTTAATCCGAATTTCGGAGAGTGAGATCTGTGTGRGCGTGTGCTAACCCTAAAARGAAGTAAACCTAGGGTTTTGGAGARYGAAAACAACAARAAGACGCAACGATCAAAGAGCAACCAAGAATCGACGYCGACGAGTTCTCGAGCCCYTTCGACGCCGTTCATCCGTTTTCGCCCGTTTCGCTGCGTTTCCTCTTCGGAATAGTCYAAGTACTTTCAGTTTCAAGTAGATTAAACAAGTACTCTTAAACCTTTAATTAGTTTCGTAGTTTTAAATCGTTAGTTTCAAGTTTCGAATATTATTTAGTTTTCCTACGTGTTTCGTTTGAATTCGTTGATCGTATTTAGTTTATTATTTTTAGTTTATAATTAGTTTTTCATGCTTTATGTTGAATGTGTGATACTTTGTTTCGTTGAGATTCATTCATGCATGCAAGATATAGTTTGGTTTAGTTTCAGATTTTGTTAACCGTTACAGTTAAAGGTTACTGCAACCCTTAGCAGCAACCCTTAGCGTTAACCGTTACTGCAACCCTTAGCAGCAACCCTTAGCGTTAACCGTTACTGCAACCCTTAGCGTTAACCGTTACTGCAACCCTTAGCAGCAACCCTTAGTGTTAACCGTTACAGCAACCCTTAGCAGCAACAGCAACCCTTAGCAGCAACAGTAACCCTTAGCAGCAATCCTTAGCAGCAATAGCAACCCTTAGCAGCAACCCTTAGCAGCAACAGCAACCCTTAGTAGTAACTTTAGCGTTAGTGGTTACAATAGTTAGTAGTTAATTATTTGTATGGTTAGTTTAAATTGCTGAATCTGAATTTCTTTTAGTTATTAAATTAGTTTAGAATAATTAGTTAATGCTTTTTAATTTCTTAGTTGATAATTTTCAAAAACAAAATTTATACAAGTTCTCGTGTTAAACATTGTGATTAAACAAACATTAAAAATTCCGAACGTCAGTCCTTGAGAGACGACTCGAGTTAAGCTTGCCAACCTACACGCGATCCCGTTATTTTGCGGGTGAGCTACTAAATTTCTGACAATTATTTATAAAGTAGGCACACACAAAAGCTCGAATCATATATATATACACACACACACACACACACACACACATACATAATACAATAATATGAATAATACGTGTGTGTGTGGTGATTAAAAGATATATGCGTGGGTTTGTGACTACCACCTTATGACCAAAGAAATGTGAGTTATTATTATTATTATTGTATATGCATATACTTATAAATTATAAGTGAAATCCGTGCACTAATATATTAATGCATATAAATTATATATATATATATATATATATATATATATATATATATATATATATATATATATATATACACACACACACACACACACACACACTAATGCAGAAACAGTTTTCTACAATGTCTGTTTCTGCAAATTCAGAACGCCCTGCTGAGGCGTTCTGTATGGAGCTGTTGTGGAAAGTTTGACAATCTAGAACGCCCTACTGAGGCGTTCTAGAATGTCTGACTTTGTAGAACGGTTATCAGAGACGTTGTAGAAAAAAATTTCAGCCGTTCTAGAAAGTCATTTTTACCGGTTTCCCCGTTCTGGAAAATAACTTTCCAGAACGCCTCGAAAAACAGTCGTTCTGGAAAGTATACTTTCCAGAACGCCTCGAAAAACAGTCGTTCTGGAAAGTATACTTTCCAGAACGGATTTTTGAATAACCGTTCTAGAAAATAGTAAAAAATTAAAAAAAAATTAAATGAAAGCAGGTGCCAACAAATACATCAAATTTCATTCCAGATTCATTTTTCCAGGCCTGCTCATATATACAATTTTATTACCTATTTAAATCACAAAACACATGTCATTTATATAATCCCAAGATCAAACAACACATGTCATTAATCACAATAATACACAATCACCATAAGATGTCAATACAAACAACACAAGTATCCAATGAAAACAAACATATATAATGCCCAGAAAAAACACCACGATTATTCATGAAACACATCCAAAGTAAGCAAAACAACAACCATGCAAATAGAGATAATTATCGCAAAGATTGAATGAGCAAGAAATAAAAAACAAAAAAGCCAGTTAATACGGGACCGTGTGGAGGCCCATTTTGATAAGGTGAAACCGCCCACGCCCTTGTGCTTGCCAACGACGATCTACGCGTTCCGCTAGTCTCAACACCTCATCTGTCCATTTACACTTCTTCATCTCCTTATTTCTCCCTTGTGAATATTATTAGCTGAACAAATAAATAAGCAGAATTAACAAAAAAAAATCAATTAAAAATTGAAACAGAATAAGGGAGTGTTTGCCAATACAATTAAAAAAAAGTGACTAATAAGGAGGAAATAATTGTTTTCGTATTTTCAAATGTCAACTTCTGCTTTCAGAATTAAAAGTAGGTGAAAAATACAAACTACAAATCTTTAAAAGAAAAAGGGAAGATATATTACCTTATGAATCTTGTCCATTTTCCTTCTAAAAATCTGAAACAGGTCAAATGCATTTCCTGCTGAAACAAAACAACATCTCAAATGCTGTAAAATTTCTAACATCGCCACATAATTATACTAGTGGATAAAATAATCTTACATTTGTTTGCAAATTAAACATAGTTTAATCAAATTATCCGCATTTTCGGTACCTTGTGCATGAGTAGCCGGAGGATTACTGGCACTTAATTCATGCTTCTCTTCAACCACTCGTGTGTTTTCTTGATTTCCTTTCTTCCCGAATATGCAAAACGGATTCAGACTATTCCCTGCTCGAGTTTTAAATATACTACTTTTTAATAAAGAACCCTCAACCTATGTACAAACCAGAAGTGTGAAAAGTGTTTACAAATAGAAACTAAAAGTTGAATTAATAATTACTCGA
This sequence comes from Phtheirospermum japonicum, assembly GCA_014905375.1. Classification (NCBI taxonomy): domain Eukaryota; kingdom Viridiplantae; phylum Streptophyta; class Magnoliopsida; order Lamiales; family Orobanchaceae; genus Phtheirospermum; species Phtheirospermum japonicum. Next base: position 289,386 of record BMAC01000624.1, on the reverse strand, counting down.
GAGATCATAATAATTAATTTCTCATTAAATAGATGTTCGCAAATGTACCCGAAGGTATGAAAATGCTGAAGCAAGACAAGCACCCGAGTAGATTGAGTGGTTTGTCCGCATTAAGACGTTTCTTTTGCCTTTTTGGTTCGACGAAGAATAACCTTAGTGATCCGAGAGCTACAATTCGGACAGTATGGGATGTGCGTATGAACTTTCTCCGCAGCCCTTTCGAACTCCAACTCTATAACTTCTTCTTCTTCGACTAAATCAATAATCCTTACATCCTTATGCATCACACCACTATGGTAATTAGTATAGTAATCTTAGTAGAAATCTCCCTGGAATACCCAAATCCACTTTTCAAGATAATATGTATACCAATATAAAAGAAAAATTATTCTTGTGTCCTTACAAGAAAATCCAATTCAAGAAGCTCCTAAAAAATCCGAAGCCCTACAAAATAACATGAAAGAAAGTTAATTAATCAAGATACATGCAAATAACCAAAATAAACTACTAAGGGGTTGATTGTATATCATTTGTAATCAAGATACATGCAAATAAGGTAAGTTAAGTCTAACCTTCATAATCAAAATAGAAAGCAGTTCGTCCTCAGAAAACTCTGATCGAGTTTGAACCTGCAGCAGAGTAATACAGACCGGTTTCATTTGTTATCTAAACTAAGTTGCAAAGGTGTTTTTCAGCAAGCAATTAGACATTTAAATTGATCAAAGAAACACCCTATCAAGAACACAACATATTCATAGACTCAGAAGTTTTTGGCCAACCCAATATTTGGGTTGGGCTGTGATATTTTAGCTCAAAATGGACTGGACCTTTTTGGATCATCCCAGTCCATCTGACCCACTAAGCACAATGCATTGTACACTAATTTACACACATTCTAAACGAACCCATTACGAGCTCTTGTCTAATTTGTCTCGGCGTGCTCAATTTCATCTTCTCTGCTAGAAGCATTTAGCTTCTCGCACGCTGTTCAGAACAAAACCCGGGTAACTAACTAACTAAAGTCTTAACCAGAATCTTGGTTGTTCATAGAAAGGCATTCTGCATCTCCCCAAGTATGAAACGTTCAATTGTGCGAAGCTTTCTGGCATCAAAATGTAGCATAAATAAATATTTGTCAGCAAATAAAAGTAATTCTTATGTCGCGAACATATATTTTGGTTAATAACAAAAGTACCCTGAAGGTTTTGTCTAATTACATAAAAATCCAAACTATATTTACAAAACTAGAAATACCCAATTTGGTTATTGTCTCAATTTTTACAGATTTCACTTAAATAATTAATCATGCCATGCAACCACGTCGTGATATAAATAGGAACAAAAGTCGAAAAAAGTGATTAACATGAATTTGTCTTGATTTTAGTTAGTATTTTAGTTCGTTTTTGTTATTATTTTCGGTGAAAGTTGGATAGATTGAGCATATTTTCACATTTTATTATCTCCAACTTGTTTTACCGTATTTTAATTATAATTAATTAATTTTATGTTTATTTTAGGTATTTTGAGGTATTTAGGTTTGGACGTAGTCAAGAATGGACAAACGAGTAGAGTTTCAGCGAAAACGGGCCGCGATTTGAAGAAATGACAGTTTTGGTCCTTCTAGAAGGGCTGTCGCTGGGACCAACCGGTATAGAAAGTTGGGCTGGCAGCACCTCCTGATTCTGTGCCTTCTAGAAGGGATGTCGCTGGGCCCAACCGGCATGGAAAGTGCTGAACGTCCTAGAAGGGGCGGAAACCCTAATTTTGACCCCTTTTCCAAACCACCTACACCTATAAACACTCCCCACCCACCCCTCACATTTAAAATACACATTATTCCTAGGGTTTCTAAGGCCTTTTTGGGGTTGACAACCCCAAGAGTGCCATTTTATTTTCTTAGTTTCTCTTTAAATTTCATAGTTTTAAATCTCTAGATTAAGATTAGTTTAGATTAGTTCTTAAACAGATTATATAGCTTAGATTAAAGATCTCGACACCGAAACGCTGCTGTTCGTCATAATTTAATTAGTAAATCTTTAATTACTTCCGTTTTAATATAGTTTAATTAGTTTGTATGCTTTCGTTTAATTAGATTAATTAAATTTTTATGCTTGCTAGTTAATTTAGAATAATTCAACTCCAACAAACAAACCCCCCATGTATGATGATTTGTATGGATCTTGAGTATGATGATGATTGTGTTGAGTTTACGATGATATTGATGAGATTGATTGGCTAGATCTATGGGTCTAGAGCCTAGAATCGTCTTGAACCATCAATTAGGTTTATCCCAATAGATCGTGGAAACGATTCGAAGCTCTATAACCCTTGTTTTCAAAATCTTTTCAAAAACCTTAAATTTAATTGTTCTTCGTTTAAATTAAATTCTCGATTTCATGTGTTTAGATTAGGATTTTATTTTATTTCTTATTCGTGAACAAACAAACACAAAAAGAACTTCCAAGCCTAGTTTTCCTTGAGAAATGATTCGGTTCAACTTACCAACCTACATGCGAACTCGTACTCTTGCGAGCGAGCTTTTGAATAATTGACAAATATTTATAAAGTAGGTACACAAAATTTCGAATAAAAAAGTTACCGACCTTAAGCCAAAAGAAGAAACCTCGTAAAAGGTTCAAACATCTTGGTTTATCATCATCATCGAGTCGTGAGAGTTGGTTTTTAAGATCTGCAGTGACAAAGACGTAAAATCTCAGAAAGAGTAGTTGTGAAGAAAAATGCACCTGCTCATAGAATACAAAAACTTGAGTAAAGTTAACACTGAGAAAGCAAAAGGAAAAAAAACACTAAATAAAGAAAATATCAAAACATGATTTTAAGTGCTTATGAAAAAACTAAACTAAAAACATTGAAAATATCAATTCAGTATATATGGATTGCCTACTTGAGGAGGATAATAAAAAATGAGCAACAATTAGAGCAAGCAAATGGGCCCAGGCCACATGGAAAATCTGGCCACCCTGAAATTCCTCGGGCTAGCATTTTGAAGACCCAGACCATGGTTCGAAGATAATGTATTTCGTTTTGGGCTAACTCAGCCTAAAAGGCACAATTCTTGGATACCGGATCATAGTCAAGCCCACCAAATAATCAGGCCAGGTCATGTGTCGGGCTAAAAATTGCCAACTCTGTGAGAAAGTCAGTTCAATCTCACGACAAATTTGGTCTACATTTGTAAATTTGTAAATAATAATGATGCTAAAATTTTTAAAATTATAGCTTACTTTTTGAACAATGGTCTAAGGAACACGAGAACTTGTTGCATGCCATCGATGCTAGATAACGACTGAGCAAAATCCTCAATTCAAGTGCACGACGTATGTCATGGAGAATAGTTTTAAGTTAGAAGTAAAAGAAGATTACATCAAATACATCTAATTGGTTTGAAGGTTAAAAAGAATATTTAAATTAACACATTAGTTTTACAATCCGAAACAAATTGTTCTACACAATTAGTGTCAGATTGTACCAATTATAAGAATTTTCTGATCTGAGGTATGTATCTAAGGACAAACCAACTATTGTTCGAAATACACACACCGGGAAAATATCAATTCTACTAATAATTAATGGGATGATGTGTACATGGTAATAATCGGTAATAATCACACTCATGAAAGTAGGGGAAACACAAAAGATAAAAGGCAAAAAAAAATAAATAAAAAATACCACAACTACTGATAATCAACTCAAATGTGATCACATAAAAAGATCAATTTTTTGGCCCATACTTGAACGTAATTTTATTTTTACGCAGTTTATAAATTGCTCACCTCGTACATAACCTCTTCTACCTCCAAACACATAACCTCAAACTTTTGATATATGTTTCCTGCCCCGACTAAACCTTTGAAATCCATAGCAAGCTATTTTTTCAACGTCAAATGGACTTTCTACCCGAGCTCACTTATAAAATCGGTACCTAATTACTGAAATCCAAACAATATATGTTAGTAAAAATAGATTCTTCTCTCTCTCTCTTTTTTTTGTCTTACAACAGAGCAGCACAAACAAGACTAATAACTTCTGACATAAAATGCAGAAATTAAACCTTTGCACATAGGTTAAGAGTATAAACCCAGAAATCCTACATGCCATGACAAAATTACTTTCCCATAAAACAAGGCACCAAAAGGCAACTTTCTAAGAACATTACGCATGGGTCACGCTTCCAAGGGATTAGACTTTATTGAAAGTTTTCTGTATGTTCAAATTAAGGGACTTCAAAATACCTTGACGAAATCAAACTCCCTGAAACAATTATTCTGAACCCATAGAGTAAATGATCAACAACCAAACAAAAATGACGAATTCTAAAAGTTAACCCTATACACATACTTCTTAAAAAGTAAAAACACTCATCCCCACACAAAGTTAACCCTATACCCATACTTCATCTAAGCATCGGCTTCATCGTAGAGAAACATAATTTAGTAATCACGGAGGCGGTGTAAAGCAGAAAAGGGATGTTGAAGCACCAGAAACGCCACAAATTCTACATGAGATTAACAATTAAAAAAATAATAATAATGGAGATAGACTAGAGGAACGAACTTGAAGAGAAAACAAAAATTCTACATGAGATTAACAATAAAAAAATTTTGTTTATGTATTACATTAAAACATAGATTCAACCAGAACAATCCAACTGCCACTAACAGAAGCTAAAACCCTAATTCCTAATCGTACAAGATCAAATTAAATTTTTCACTAATTGCAAATAAATCCATCAGACCTTAAGCCCTCTCGCACCAGGTAAGCCTCAGCCGCCTCCTACAGGGACGCGGCGGTGGAGCTCTGGAACTGGATATCGGTCTTGATATCCTGAGCGATCTCTCGCACCAGCCTCTGAAACGGCAGCTTCCTAATCAGCAGCTCAGTGCTCTTCTGGTACGTGAGGATCTCACGGAGCGCAACCGTCCCTGTCCTGAAGGATGGGCTTCTGACGCCATTAGTGGCGACGAGAGGCTTAAGGTCTGATGGATTTATTTGCAATTAGTGAAAAATTTAATTTGATCTTGTACGATTAGGAATTAGGGTTTAGCTTCTGTTAGTGGCAGTTGGATTGTTCTGGTTGAATCTATGTTTTAATGTAATACATAAACAAAAATTTTTTAATTGTTAATCTCATGTAGAATTTTGTTTTCTCTTCAAGTTCGTTCCTCTAGTCTATCTCCATTATTATTATTTTTTTAATTGTTAATCTCATGTAGAATTTATGGCATTTCTGGTGCTTCAACATCGCTTTTCTGTTTTAGACCGCCTCCGTGATTACTAAATTTCTGTTTATCTTTGATTGAAGCTGATGCTTATATGATGTATGGGTAATATGGTTAACTTTGTGTGGGTATGAGTGTTTTTTACTTTGTAAGAAGTATGGGTATAGGGTTAACTTTTAGAATTCATT
>BMAC01000624.1:260351-283933 GCA_014905375.1 Phtheirospermum japonicum | reverse complement strand
TACCCATACTTCATATAAGCATCAGCTTCAATCAAAGATAAACAGAATTTAATAATCACGGAGGCGGTCTAAAGCAGAAAAGCGATGTTGAATCACCAGAAATGCCATAAATTCTACATGAGATTAACAATTAAAAAAATAATAATAATGGAGATAGACTAGAGGAACGAACTTGAAGAGAAAACAAAAATTCTACATGAGATTAACAATTTAATTTTTTTTGTTTATGTATTACATTAAAACATAGATTCAACTAGAACAATCCAACTGCCACTAACAGAAGCTAAACCCTAATTCCTAATCGTACATGATCAAATTAAGATTTTCACTAATTATAAATCAATCCATCAGACCTTAATCCCTCTCGCACTAGGTAAGCCTCAGTCGCCTCCTGCAGCGCCACGATGGTGGAGCTCTGGAATTGGAGATCAGTCTTGACATCCTCAGCGATCTCTCGCACCAGCCTCTGAAACGACATCTTCCTAATCAGCAGCTCAGTGCTCTTCTTGTACTTGTAGATCTCACGGAGCGCAACCGTCCCTGGCCTGAAGCGATGGGGCTTCTTGACGCCTCCAATCGCCGGAGAAGATTTCCTCGCCGCCCTAGTCGCCAGCTGCTTCCTCGGTGACTTGCCTCTGGTGGATTTTCTCGCCGATTTGTGACGGTGATAATGTTTTGAATGCTATATTTTGGAAAGGGAATGGCAGAGAGACGAGAGATCGGCGGAGAGGAAGGCTAGGGCAAAATATGGATAAATGTTTTTTATTTTATTTTTTAATCAGAAAAACTGATTTTGTGGGTATATTTTAATCCAGAAGTAATATGACATACGAGAACGCCTTTTTAAAGGCGTTCTAAATAATACTTTCCAGAACATCATTTTTAAAGACATTCTAGATATTTAAAATACCAGAACGATATTTTGAAAGACGTTCTTGATATTAAAAATACCAGAACGTCGTTTTTAAAGACATTCTAGATATTTAAAATACGAGAACGTCTTTTATAAAGACGTTCTAGATATCTAATATACCAGAACGTCTTTTTAATGACGTTTTAGATATCCAGTATATCAGAACGTCTTTAAAAAAGACGTTCTCGTATGTGACACTTTTATTAAAAAAATGCCACCGCCTGACATTTAAGAACGCCGCCTCCTGAGGCGTTATAGAATGTCTGTTCTAGAATTCTGTTTTTGTACTAGTGATAATTTACATGCATTTGTGTTTGGGTAGGTGTAATATATATAATGGTAATGATAATAATAATAATAATTATTATAATAATGATAATAATATTTATATATGTATGCATGCCCATGCAAGTGTGTGCATAAATGTATGTTATATGTACATATATAATAAAGATGTGGACAACAAGCAATAGAAGTTAGAAGATATAGGAAAAGGACTTTTATCCCACATCGAACTACTTAATAAGGTGGCTTGCTTTACATTGTCATAAATATTTGTATTGTTTTTCTTGCCCCGCATTAAAGACTCAAGAAAGAAGAATTGTCTCTTTTCTATTTAAATGAGAGTTGTATTAACTCTCTTAGTTACAATTAAAATAAGATAATTATAATATTAAATTATAATAAGGGGCCCTTTAACTAGGAAACCTTTTTTTAATATAGTTTCGAGGTGTCGAGGATTTAGCAAAGGGTTATCGTGGGGATAATACGTGGGGATATTCTAAGGTACATTTTCTATTAGTCTTTTCTTTATTATTATCTTTCATTAAATTAGTATTTTATTTATGGGTAGTTCAAAAAATAGTATATTATTTTAGCCTCTAGTGATAATTAAAGTAAGCATTTTATTTAAGAGTTTTTAAATAGTGTATTATTTTGTAATGATAAAGTATTTTAGTAGTAATGTTTATTTTCAACAATAGTAGTATTTTTGCTTTCGATTAATTTAGTAGTAATTAGATTGAACAACTCTTTATTACTAAAAAATATTCGAGAATAAGAGTTATCTAGAAAAAGAGTCGTAATTTATAAAATTGAAGTATCAAATTGGAGTCTAATCAATATTTTATCTTGAGATTATATTGAGAAACTTGATCTGTAATTTGAGATAGTGTAAGCTTTGGACCTGAGGAAAGTAGAAATCCACCTGCAACTATAATGCATAAACATAGTATTTCTTGTACTTGTATGATGATGATTACGTGTCACTTTAAATATTTTTAGTGATCATGAAATATGGATGATTTTGATATGAATATGTGTTTCATAAAGCATATCATTCACAAGCATTAGCATATGCAAACATAATTGATGATTAATGAGCATGCATGACATAAGTTTTCAAAGAAATAATATTTTATGTACCACTACTAGTGCAGCGAGGCATGTGGAATATACTTATATGATATTTGAGTCAGTGCCCTGCGAGACATGTGGACGGGGCTACTTCAAGATGTAACTCAGTGCCCTGTGAGGCATACAAACTGACTCCATGTTTATGAATTCCCAGTGCCATATGAGACATTCGGACTGAGCTACTTAAAAAGGTAGTTTAGTATCATGTGAGACATTCAGACTGAGATATTATGATGAATGGTGATGATTATATGATGAGATCTTTCTGGTGCACAATGGATAGGTCACAAGCTCAACTAAAGAAAAGAGATTCAAAAGAAATGATCTTCATTGACATGACATTACATTTATTATGAAATCATCATGTAAGAGAGTTTATTAAAGTAGAAAAGATAGTTTTGACCATTGTTAGTGCATCGAGGCATGTGAGACATTACCTCGGCTATGTGAGACATGCTTTTATGTTATACTGAACCCGTGCAATATGAGATATTACTTCGGGTATGTGAGACATTCAGACTGGGTATCGTAAGGATTAATTATATGTTGAGCTCTTTCTAGTGCACTACAGGTAGGTTAAAGGCCCAATAAGAAGAAGAATTTTAAGAAATGTTTTATGGCATCATCATGATAAGTCAAGAATAAGTTGCATTGATTTATGATATTCAATGAAGATGCATGATTTATGCTTACTAAGCTTTAGCTCATGTAGTTTATGCATTGTAGGTGAGTTTGATAATATCTGAGCACTATCCGACTGAGTTATTGGAGTTCCATGAAGTTTTGAGTATCCTTGTACATGGATGACGAACTGTTGGACTAAACTCTGGGTTTACTTTGCTTTGGAAGTTTGTAAAGTTGTTTGAGTAACTCTGATGTATATAGGTTTTTCTAAATGTTGTTTGAAACCTTTAAATATGTTTGAAGGTCTGTATATATGAGTGAGATTTTGATTTGAGAAAGTGAATCTTTCCTAATGCATTTTAAATAAATAAATAAATACTTGAATTTCCAGATTAATTTATTATATACATGGGTTTATGAGGAGTTGTTGTGACACACGCCATCCAGCAAACCTTTCTACGAGCTAACTAGGGAAAAAAGGAAAGTAAGTAAGAAGTAAGTGAACACAAGAAGAAAGTGAACAGGAGAGTGTGAGGAATAATTCTTTGATTAAGTCTCAAGAAATCTTGTTGATATCTTTACAATAGGATGAGTATCCTATTTATACTAACATTAAGATCTAGGTGTAGTGTTTTGTTTATCCTTCTCTAAGATAGACTCAACTAGACCAACTACATGGCCCATAAACAAGCGTGAGATATTTGCCTAGTCAAGGAAACCTACATAACAAGACTCTTAGCTAATCAGATCTCAATTAGACCGACCTACAAGGAATATCCTAGATACGGTGCGTAAGGGAACTACAGTATATACCTCCCTATAAAAAGGAAAATAATATACAGGGAATCCTAATGCGAATAGAACTCCGAGTTAGGCATTGGCTTTGACAAGCTAGATCGGCCCAGTGTCCGCTAACTCCTCGGTTCTTGATGGGCTCGACTTGTCGGCCCCTAGTGCCGCATACATGTGGTCATGCACCTTACACTTTTAGAGGAGCTGGGAGTGCACTTTATTTATGCACATCCCGAGCCATGGACATGCGTAGGCTCTTGATCCTACAACCCAAGTCTTCGATCACTCTGCTTGATGCGCGTATCAATTACACCAACTCTCGCATGTTGACACAATCACATCGTCCCTATTAGCCAGCTTAAAGACCCCCTTGATCTGACTATCCACATAGAACAACCTTTTACTCATCCTTGCAAGTTGCTCACTCATTCTGGAGATCACTTGGCATAACTCCCTGCCATCATCCGACTCTTGACTCGAAGGGCCAGCATCCGCAGTCACGGCATGTTGCCTATGACACTAAGCTCATGCTTGAGCTCGCAAGTTGGCTCGCAAACGGACTTGTTACTATTGTTAGAGGCTCGTGAATTGTACATTTAATAATATACATAGTTTATACTACATATTAAATTATAGTGGATAAGCCTTCTATTCACGACTGCTGATGTACCCTGAAATAATTCTGATATAGGCATCAGATCTGGTTGGATATACCTGGTCGAATACTGCCCTGACCTGAGCTAGTGCTACTAAAAGCTGCGGGATTCGGGTTGCTGATTAGAGTAGATTTGTCCTTATTTTTATTAGCTTTTTAGTTCTTTTTTCTATTTGTTTTGGGTATAAGTTGGATGATTTAAGCTTAATTCCGTATTTTTGTATTTCCAGCTTATTTTACCGTATTTTAATCATAATTGATGGGAATAAACATAATTCCACATCTTATAACCATATTTGAAGACCAAGATCGTGGATCGAAGAACAACGAGTCCAAGGCTTCGATTTCACGTTCGGGATTCAATCTTCGCCTAAGATCAACGTTCAACTCCGGAATAGCTGGAGATTTTCATTGCTTTCACTAGTTACAATAATTAATCTAAACTCTTAGTTAGTTTGATAGTTATTTCCTAGTTAATTCATAGTTAATTCTAGAACTAGTTTAATTAGTTTAATCGTTTCATGCTTGGATATTTACTTAATTTAGTTTATTTATGCGATTTGATTTATGCGTAGTTATTCGTTTTTAGATTCTTATGATATAATTGTGTCGTGATAGTTAATTAAATTCATGTTCTTAGATTCGCTACTTTTACTTCTTAGTTCTTAAGTTCGAATAATTTAATTATTGCTTGTAGTTGATAATTTAGTTTAATTAGACTTAGTTCAATTATTGCTTTAGGTATAATGATCAATTCAAAATCTTTTAAAACCCCAAATGTACATGTATTTTATTCTAGTTCGTAAATTGAGAAAAACATCTAAAGACCGAACAGTTGTTTCCTCGAGAGATGACTCGAGTCATCTTTCCACCCTACAAGCGCCCTCGTACTCTTGCGAGCAAGCTTGCGTATTTTTAATTTAAAATATCTTTAATTGGGGTGCACAAAAGTTTGGTTCAAAATTTCGGCGTCGTTTACGGGGAAGCAACAGTAGGAATATAAGATGTTTTTCTTTTTATTTTCTTTTTGACTTATTAGTTTCTTTTTATTTTTTTTTATTTTAGCACTTGGTCTTTGCCATTTGGTACGTTGATGTGTTGTTGAGTTTATGCAAGGAAGGCGATCCCTTCAACGCAATCTTGCACTATTCATTGACAACATCCACCGTTCAAACCCACCAAGACCAAGACCCATTTTTATTTCTGAGAACGATTCTTCAGCAGCGACTGATTTTATTTGTGACCAAGTTCCCGACATAATGTTGGAAGCACATTCGATTCGAAATGGCGATTCGCCACAAAGATCACCTCCACGCCCGATTCGAAATGGGTATGGGAGTGAGCCAATCGTCTTGCAAGGACATGCACAACCCCGAGCCTATTGGGCTAATTATCAGCAAAACGTGGAGAATGGGAGACAAGATGCGGGGAGAAACGAAGGAGTTAACCAGCAGCACAACGTAATCGATCACCAACCTAACATGGCAAATATGAGGCAAAACGAAGAGATGAACAACAATGTCATGCGTCAACACAACATCGAGAACATGGCATTTAGGAATGAGGATCTTCTGCAGCGCAACGCTTATGCTAACAATCAGAGGCACGTAAACGCTTGGTTGGAAAATCAAGAACATGGCTACGAACAAGACAACTTTAAAAGAAGATACGAGCGCGAGAACCATTACGCATATGATGACCACTACGAAAGAGCTAATGACCGAGTTAGGGAACCAAGGGGAGATCGAGCAACTAGACAACGCGATTTGGCGCGTCCGAAGGTCGTACCTTTTAGGTCCGCTATTGTTCTTGGACCAACCGCAAGGGAAGTAGAGATCAAACCGAACCAACTAAATTTACTCCCGACTTTTCACGGAAGTGCCCATGAAGACCCCTTGGCATTTTTGAACTATTTTGTTGATGAAGTTTGCCGATTTGTAGTTAACGGCCTTAATCAAGAAGAGGTACAAATGATTTGTTTCTCGTACAGCATGAAGGACAAGGCAAAGTCATGGTTACTATCCCTAGAACCGAGTTCGTTGATTGACTGGGATATGATCAGCGAGATATTCTTAAATCAATACTATTCGACCCAAACTACTGGACATCTTCGGAGGTAAATTGGTACCTTTGAACAGTTGGATGGAGAGCTATTTCATGAAACATGGGAGCGTTACAAGACGCTTTTGCAAGCTTGCCCCCACCACAACTATTCTCCGGAGATGACTAACCAGTCTTTCTTCGATGGATTATTAGACCATGGGAAACGAGAAGTAGAGATAGCGGTAAGAGGAGATTTCAGAGATTTGACAGCCACCGAGACGAGACGGGTGTTGGAGAAGCAAAGCGAAAAATCTAGACAAACCAACTCTCGGCCTCGTAAAATGAAGGTTAATGAGATTTCCATCCCCGATCCTGATTTAGATGACGGAAAGTTAGTCAAGGAAAAGTGTGCAGAGATATTTGATGAAAAATTAGCTGCTTGGAAACTGAGTGGGCAAGCAAGGCCGCTGCACAGAAGAATACTGCAGCATGCAACCAGTGCGGATCCCCTCAGCATTTAGCAGACGTATGTCCAAACAACATAGTGCAGCAAGAAGACGTTAACGCAATTCAGAATTATTCAAACCAAACAAAGTACACCTCACAACGTGAGAATCCTCTTTTCAAATGGGGCCCAGGAAGTCCGAATTACATGCCACCCGATCCGCAGTACCCGCCACCACATTCGCAAGCACCACCGCCACAAAGTAATTTTCATACGCAAGGGCAGGTGTCTAATACGGCTCAACCAAATGATCAAATGTTGGTTTGGAAGCAAAATCAAGTGGCCGAGACAATCAGCAATAGAGAGGGACTTACAAAGGTAAACGCAAAGATAGATGAACTCTCGAAGAAGGTGAACGGAATTGACCATCTTTCTGGAATAGTGTATGATCTAGCTAAAAACATGGAAAGTATGGATAGAACTATGGGACAACTAGAGACTGACATTGCGAGGTCAAATAAGGAGAAGGACAAGCTCCCAAGTCAAGCAGAGCAAGCGTCGGCGATTCATGTCCTTCGCAGTGGGAAGAAGATCGACAATGGCATAGTGGACCAGGATGAGGAAATTGTTTCTAAACCAGTAGACAAGCTACATAAATCCACCAATAGATATGTTCCTGGATCCATTCAAGGGACGATTCCGAACAACACACGAGGCAAAGACAAACCATCACTGCCGAAGCAATTAACGATGCAAATTAAGGATATTGTTCCTTTTCCGAGCCGGTTGCGTCCAGCGAAAGAGAACAAAAGGTTCATGGAGCTATACAACCTCTTGAAGAATGTCAATATCAACCTACCACTTTTGGAGGTAATCAAAACAATGCCGGCCTACGTTAATTTTTTTAAGGAACTTGCCTCGAGAGAGAGACGTTTGGCGATAAATCAATACGTAACATTGCCGAAGGAAGTTAACGCGGTTTTTAAGAAGCCATTATCACCCAAGGAACGCGATCCTGGAGGTTTCTACATCACTATTTCATTGGCTAATGGACAACAAGCAATAGGAATGTTGGATCTTGGAACAGGAGTAAATCTAATGCCGTATTCGCTTTATCGAGAATTTGATCTTGGACCACTAAAGCCAACAAACATGCGACTACAATTAGCCGATCGCTCAATCCGTCTACCCTCTGGGATAGTTGAGGATATTTTAGTACAAGTTGGAGAGCTCGTAATTCCGGTTGATTTTGTAGTTATGGACATTGGCGAAGTACCGACTGAGAGCACGGAGCATACCATTTTATTGGGGCGCCCGTTTATGTCTACCTCCCATACTCTAATTGATGTTCACAAAGGGAGGATGACAATGACCATTTTAGGAGAAATAGTGACGTTTTCTCTAAAGATATTCAAAACACCCCCTCCCTGCCTTGCAAGATGAGTGTTCATTCGTTGACCCCATTACATCGTGCGTCCACGAGTTAAGAGGAATCGCAACTTTGAACAAATTAAGCGACGGGGACGACGCCGGACTTTCTATCGAGGGAGGAGATAGACTAATTGATTCAAGCAACACTAGTGCAGAAAATATATTCTAGAATAGTCAATCTAGAACGCCTCAGAAAAAGACGATCTGGAATATAAGCCGGTGGCATTTTCGTAATAAGAGTGTCATATACCAGAACGCCTTTTTTAAAAATGCTCTTGTATATTCGATATCTAGAACATCTTTAAAAAATACGTTCTGGTATATTCTATATCTAGAACGTCTTAAAAATGACGTTGTGGTATGATTTATATCTAGATCGTTTTTGAAAAAGACGTTCTGGTATATTATATATACCAAAACACCTTTTTTAAAGACGTTCTAGTATATCATAATATTTAAGTTGACCTGGATTGACTTTTTACATTACCTTTAAGAAATAAAAAAATAAAAACAAAATGAAAAAACATTTACCTTACCTTCTTTGGATATCCCTAGAACAAAAATACGCCCTTCATCTCCTCTCCTCTACACCTCCGATTCAACCCCACCATTCCCGAACCACCGCTGGCCATCGTCTTGCAATTGCCACCACCAGCTACAATAATCAGCCGATTCAAAGCATCCTAACCAAAAGCTTTAATTATCCCCCAATTTCAACCCCTCCGCCTCACAGCCCGACTGGAAGCCCACCCGCGCGACTTACTACACCGTTGCGGATCCCGCTGACGCCGTCGGCAGTGCCTGCGGCTACGGAGACCTCCTGAAGTACGGATACGGCAAGGCCACCGAACCGCCCTCTTCGAGAAGGGCAAGATCTGCGGTGCCTGCTTCAAAATCTGCTGCGTCGATGACCTCCGGTGGTGCATCCCTGACACCTCCATCAAGTTACTTTTACGGTAAATTATAGTAATCTTTAAATTTGCCCTGCTTCAAAATCCGCTTAATATAGGATTGGGAACCGCGTCGTCAATTGGGACGAGTATGATGCGAAGTTAAATTCGCTCGGTATTCTTGTCAGAGCTCGAAATTTCCTTGTAGTTCAGGTTAATTTAATTTTATTTTTAATTTTAATTTTATATATGTTTGGGAATTTATTAAATAATTTGTTATCAGGTATTTAAGGCCAACACATTTTGATTCAGAGATTGGATATTTGATGAATTGTAAATTTTGAATTCATATTATATGACTCATGGTGACGTGGAGTCTATTGCTTGTAAGAATCCCAAAGAACTGACTGCCCTTATTGAGCAAGTCTCTGATCTGAAGAGTACAAACCATAGAACGATTTGGAATGCCAGTTCATCTGTCTGGAGAAGAGAAGCGCAATTCTCGAGCCGAGAGGTACTCTATTTATAATTACTTATTTACTGGGTATATAGGTTCTCGATTTGTATGTTAGATTAGGGTTAAGGTTTGTAACTTTTGTCGCGTGAAAATTGGGGTTATATAATTAGGTATTTCATCAAATTGTTGTTGTTAATGAATAGATACTTGGGGATAAGTGGTGTCAGTTACCTATAGGCTACTCAGTTATCTGTCAATGTTAATTCAACGAGTCTAAATGAAATGACTTAAACTGAATTCCTGATTTTGGGATTAAACTGGTTTCTGAATATTCCTAGCGATTCTTTTTATTGTTTTTATGTTCAAGTTGATTTAGATATTTCAGAAACATATATCATTGGGTTCTCATTATGCTAGATGATGCTGTTTTAGTTATAGAACATATGAATGGAGCAATTTTCTCTTTTATATAAATGGAAAATATTCTAAGCGAACTTTTTTGTTTTACTTGGTAAGTGAAATCTCTGTTCTTCTTTTATGTCATTCTGTGTAGTTACATTATTCATCAGTTTGGTTTTCCAAAAAACAAAAAAAAAAGCCCTATACCACTCAGTTTAAAATGACAAAAATAATCTAGTAATCGAGTAATGCGAGCTTGAAAAGTAACATAAAAACTTGAGCCAGATAATACATTGAATAAATTTCTTGAATGGTCTTTCAGATGTATATTTCTTTGCCTAATTCTTGCAAAAGATGTGTATAAAAATGGTATACATCTAGGTCATGTTTTCATTACCAGTCTTCAGGGCATGCTTGAGGACGTTTGTTTTATAGTGAAACCTCAGTCTAACTGAATAAAGATATGTTGATTGTTTATTGCAACATGATTATTAGTATCTATGGATTTGGAGTGTGTTGTTAATTTTTCTTCTTTATTACTGACTATTGTCTTGTATATTTTATCTCTACTGTGCAGAGATGGCCGAGGTTGGTAAAAGTAGTGTTGTAGTTCCAGAGTCACTTTTGAAGAAGCAAAAGAGGGATAAAGAGTGGGCCCTTCTCTAGTCAAAAGAGCTTGAAGAGGCAAAGAAGAAGAATTTCGAGACTCGAAAGTTGATCTTCAAGAAGGCAAGCCAGTATGCAAAGGAGTATGCACAATTGGTAAACTTGAATTTTCTAATTTTAATTTTGTTGGTAATATATCCCTCATCTTTATTTTCTTTTTAATTTTTTACTTTCTTGTGTAGGAGAAGGAGCTGATCCCATTGAAGCGTGAAGCTAGATTGAAAGGTGGCTTTTATGTGAACCCAGAAGCCAAGCTTTTGTTCATCATCAGAATTTGTGGGTAAGGAGGCATTTGCTCGTTGCTGAGTGTATGCATTATCCTGTTTAATGTGTTGGTTTACTTACATGTATCTATCTTGATCTTTCAGTATTAATGCTATGCACCCAACAACCAAGAAGATTCTGCAGCTTCTGAGACTGCGACAGGTGTTCTGAGTTTTTCGATTTGAAAATGCTATTTAGCGTTAGTTTCTTTTCCTACAGGTTTGATTGATATAATTTTCATGTGTCGTGTCTTATTCTATTATTCACTCCTCATATATCTATACTCTTGGCAATTCAGAATTACCTTTTGGTTGGTTTCTCTGTTGCTTTTGTCTTTTTAGTAATTAAAGAGCTTTTTTTTAATTAGTCATTTGTGGCCACTTGGACATGCTTATGCTAAAAATCCTTGGCAATTTCGACTTTTCAACATTTTCTTTTCATTAGAAAGTGTAATACTGTAATTGATATCATGGAGAAATGTGACTTGTTGAAGTTTATTTATATTTCAATGATCCAATATTTCTCACTTTGTATAAAGATCTTCTCTAAATGCTAGATCGTATTTCCTGTTATCATCAAGAGACGCCATTGAGAAATGTGACTTTTTTAGAATTTTCTGCACCCTTACTATGATTCAACATTTCTCACATACATCTATATGTGGTTTCTGCATAACTACCAAAAACCTAGGCATTGTTTGGTTTTTGTTTTCTTACTCCTGTTTGCATTGGCTTAACATAAACTAAACTGTAGTTAATTTCAAAACACATTTGTCCAAAACAATCACACTGTTCCACAGATTATTTAAAAGTGTCATCATTGAGATCCAAATACTTTTCAGATAATATAAAATACTACATATTTCCTAATAACATTTTGGTGAAACATCCCATTAGAAATCCAACATCCCATTTCAGTTTGATTTTTTGGTTCTAACTCATGATCATGATTTGTATGGTTTAGAAACGTAAGTTATTTTATCATTTCAGTTAACTTAGGATAATAACTTGTTTTATATTTTTTAAACCCCACGTTATTTTCCCTTCATTTGCTGATCAATATAAAATGAGTGGTCACTCACAGTTGCCATTGGCTATGTGGCTTAGTATGTTGTAGTGTTGATTCTTAAACTGAATGTTCAGTCGGGTTATTAGCTAAACATGAAAAATCCAAGTGTATTACTTATTTGATAATTTAAGTACGTCTATCTTTGTTCATGCATTCATGAATTATGGATTATCTACTATAACATTGTTGATTAGGTTGAGTTTTGATTTTGTTCCTTTTGTTACTAAGGCAAAAAATATGTTTTTTGTAATTTGTTACTATCTTGTGCACTTTTCTGCACCTGAATGCCGATTGTAATCATAATTAAACTATTCGTTTTTTTTGTTAACACATGCTTTGTATCTGCATGTTTTTATCTACTGAGATGCAGAGTCAAGGCTAGTATAAGACCTTGATTTTATATTCTGGATTATGTATAATCCTTCATGAATCTATAGAAGATTTAGGTTGTTGTGCTCATATATTTTTGTAACTTAATCCATAGACTTACAAATGCATTTTAACAAAATTTCCAAATACAGGCAGAGCAGACGGAGAAGTGGTTTAAGCAGGTATTCACTTTCATCTGTAAACTTTCATTAGACATCACATTTATATTTCAGTTATAGAGACCACTCTTTTCATTTCTGATGAAATAGCATGTAAAATCAAACCTTTCCTTTTTCTTTATGGTAATGTTTGAGTGAATTTGTGTTAAATATGAAATGATATTTCTGCTTTGTACTTAAATATCCATGGTAATTTGTTGCCAATAGATTATTACATTTTTGGACATCCTTGATGTGATAAAGAATACAGAGATAGAGTTTTACTTTTTATTTATTACATTATAATAAGGTTCTCATAAGCTAATTAAGTCCTTGTAATCTGTCACTGGACTTTTGCCTTTCTCAGAGTTAAGTTGTCTTTTTTGGCTTTTCAATAATTTTCTCTTTATACTATAGTTTCTGTTGACATTTAAGAAGCTCGGGTGTGATTATTGTTTTGTTGCTTTCTAATTCTCTTGTCTTTTGTTCTTATTTTCATTTTGTAAAAGCTCAGTCTGGTGAACCCATAGTTAGTGGGCTTTCTCGGAATTTCTATGGTTCATCATATCCAAAATTGGAATCCATTGTAAGAAAACAGCTGAAGAAGGTGTTCAAGGATGATATTGGCCAAGCTGCTGGATTGCTTCGACTCCATTTCCATGATTGTTTTGTCCAGGTATATATATAAAGATTCACAAAATAAATGACCATTAATATTTTTAATTATACAATAAAATAAAATAGAGATTGAAACAAGAAATCTGATCCATATGATTATATATGCATTTACAGGGGTGTGATGGTTCAGTGCTGCTAGACGGATCGACGAGTGGGCTGGGCGAGCAGTCTGCCCCGCTAATTTGAGTCTAAGGGCTGAGGCCTTCACAATCATCAATGATCTCTAAAGACGGCTGCATGAAAAGTGCGGTCGAGTTGTTTCATGTGCCGATATCGCCACCTTTGCCGCGCGTGATGCTGTTTTTCTGGTAACTCATCAGTCTATATACAAATTACACTATGAAAGAGTTTGAAAACTCAGAAAAGTGATTCATAATGTTCCAACTAGAATAATTTCACAAAAATGTCGGATAAACTTTTCAGGTTTGATGGTTTCATAATGTTCTTCCAAGAGAGCCATGGCACAATTTGCACTGTAAAATCGATCCTCCAGCAGCATACGATGTTTTGAAAACTTCTAAGAGCGTTGGTTAAAGGCCTCTAAGCGTAGTGGTTTTCAGAAAATCAAAGCCTCGAATGACGATTCATTACTCAAGCTCGAACGAATCCCGGATGTGTTAGGAATCGACGAGGCCGGTGCACAAAGAGAAGGTGATCCCAAGGGTTGGCATGTCCAGGTTGATAGATACAAAAAGAATCACGTTATACAACTTTTTTTTTGTTTCTATCTGTCTTTTAGAGTTAAATTTACTATTGCACGATGTATTTAGAAATTTCATTCGATTGACTCGAATTCAGTCAAAGGCTTCCCGAAGGATCCAAAAGAGGCTACAAATAAGGTATATCTAATTCTTTTTTGTTTCAGGTCTTCGGTTTTATGATTGTATCGAATGACTTAATATTAATAGTTTTGATTAATGGAAACAGAATCTAGTGTGTGAAATTTGTTGATATTGATAATTGTTTGATATAATAAGTAGTTTTGCTTTAATGCCAAATGTGAGTGTTTGTAATTATGCATGCCAAGAAAAACACTAAATCATATTTTCCTCTACAATAAATTATCTTGCATGCTTCAAAAAGTATCATCCTTAACTGTTAGTTAAACAAACTGTTACTTAGCAATTAGTTATTTAGAAAACAATTTTGTGTTAGATTTATGCTCATGTCTGCACTTTTTGCATCTCTTGTGTTTGGATTTCTATGGCATCACAGCTCAGTGTAGAAGTTAGAACCCTGAAAAATGTGCATATTGGGCAGAGGTAAGAAATAACCTTATTGATGATGATATGGATATCTGCCTTAAAATTAAAAAAATCTGAATATGCATGCACTTACTTATAAGAGAATACATGGTTTATTGAGTCCCATTGAAAAAAATCTGTCCTTGATCAGCCATGGCAGAAAAAAAAAAAAACCCAAGAAAAACCAATTATATTGAAGAAGAATACAAGAAATGGATGTTGCCGAAAAATTGATTTTTTTTTAATATCAAAATAGGATTATCAAGGGGATATATATATGTTCTCTGTTCTCAAAGTAAAGATTTATTTCAATTACATATAGATTTATTTCCAGTTTTCCATTGACCTGCAGGCACTTAACATGGAACAACCTTATTCGAACGATGAAATTGATGATGTACGTAGACGTTGGGCGGAGTGTTTATTAGAGGTTATTGCTTGATCACAAACAAACTATTGTGGATAACTTGAATGGTAGTAAAATAAGTTCTCGTCTTTTTGGTGAACGTGTATTTGGCGAATTGTGTATTATTGGTGATTTCTACTTTAACATTTGGTGATCGTGTATTTGGTGACTTATGTTGTTCGTATTGATATATTTTGGTGTGTATGTATTATTGTGATTAATGGATAATTTTTGAATTATATGAATGATTGGTGTTTTGTGAAAAAAACTCAGTTTAGGGATTAATAGATCTGGAAAAAAAAAAAGGAAAAAACTGGGAATTCAAAAACTGTCAAATCTAGAACGACTTTTCCAAAGATGTTCTGAAAAATGTATATTCTAGAACGACTTTTTGAAAAAGACGTTCTGGAAAATGTACATTCCAGAACGGTTACAAAAAAGACGTTCTAGAAAATGTATATTCCACAACATCTTTTCGAAGCTGACGATCAGGAATATACATTTTCCTGAACGCCATTGCGACAAGGACGTTCTGGAATAAATATTTTTTAGAATGTTTCTCTTCAAAAGACGATCTGGAAAATGTATATTCTATAACGTCTCTTTCGAAAAGGCGTTCTGAAAAGTTTATATTCTAGATCGCTTTTTAAAATGTCGTTTTGGAAAATGTATATTCTAGAACGTCTTTTTCTTAATGGTGTTATGAAAAATGTATATTCTAGAACGTCATGACGTTCTAGAATATAGACGTTCTAGAATATACATTTTCCACAATGCCATTAAGAAAGAGACGTTCTAGAAAATATTTATTCTAGAACGCCCTGTTTGAAAATGACGTTCTAGAATATACATTTTCCAGATCGTCATTTTGGGAAAGACGTTGTGGAATATACATTTTCTAGAACGTCTTTATTTGTAACCGATCTGGAATGCTATTTTATAGAACATATTAACCGGGAAAACTATTTTTTAGAACGGGTAAATTGTTATTCTAGAACGTCTCAAGTAACCGTTCTAGAATATCGGATATTCAAGAACGCCTCAGAAAGCCGATCTGGAAAATCTGATATTCTAGAACAGCTCTAGTCAGAACGCCTAATTAGGGCGTTCTTGAACATCTGAAACAAGGCGTTCTAGAAAACTGTTTCTGCACTAGTGCAAGGAGTATGACGAGTTTCAGGACGAGATGCACTTAAGTGGGGAGGACTTGATCTAATTACTAGGTAGTGACATACGCGATATTATTGAGGAATTTCAAGTTAATTTAGATGTGGAGAGCAAAGCTATTAAATTCGGGCAAAGGGTGGAGTTGAAGCCACCAATAAGTCGCTCAAGGTACGATTCCCTCGCCCTAACAAGAATTTTTCGCATACAAAGAATAAGGGCGAGGCATATCTCAACGATTGGACGAGGAATAAGAAGAAATCAAAAGAGGTTCGCACCAAGGAAGTCAAAACTTACAGTATGAGGTTGGGGAATTAGTACGGTATAATGAGCGTAAGTATGACCCAGCTGATTTTGGAGCTGCATGGAGTGGACCGTTCTTAATAAAAGAATTAGACGAGTATGGAGTAGCCACGGTATATGATGAGGTCGGAAAATCTTCCTTTAAAATTCACAAGCATAGACTGAAGCCTTATCATGATGGAAGAAAGAAGAATTGCGATCACGAGTTGGTGGAGTCCGGAGATCCACCGTACGGTTGGAATTAAACGAAATTAATAGCGTCAAGCAAGCGACGTTAAAAATCTGCGCTTCTCGGGAGGCAACCCGAGCGTTTTGTATCCTTTTGTATTTTATTTTCATTTTATTTAATGTTTTATTTTGGTTTTTATATTTTTAGAACAGATGGAAGAACTCGGAGGAGGGGAACTGATAAATAAAGCGAAGAAAAGTTGACCCAGAAATTCCGCCCGCGTCAACGCCGAGACTGCTCGCGTCGGTCGACGCGGCATCGATGCACCTGCCGAGAAATTACTCTCTGTAGCGTCGATTGGGCTGGCGTCGATCGACGCAGCGTTGATGCGAATCCCGTACCCGGCCCAGACGCGTTAAAAACCGGATTTTAACCCACCAACCCGACCCGTTCACATCTTGACCCGCGGCCAACCCAGAAAAACAGATTAAAATCGCCAACTCTACCCCTTTTCTTTCACTTTTCAATCCCTAACTTCAAAATTTTCATTCCTTATTCAAAAATTTTCTTTCCTCAAATTCTTACAAACATCCATCACCAACCCACAGCAATTCGTCTCACACATATCACATTGCCCAGAAATTCGTCCACCATCTAACATACAAGCAAATTCTCCAACACGTGATACGTAGGGTTTTTGGGCAATTTCTCGGACACAAGCCAATTCAAGTTTCAATCGTCGAGGTACTTCGCTTAAAACTCTCTTGAGACATATATAATTGTGTTTGTTTGAGTTGGGATTGCTTTAGGGTTCAAGAATTGCTTTAATTTCTAGTTGGTTGAACACGCACGCCAAGTCTTCGACGAAATTCCCCAAAGAAGCAAAAGGTTTATTTTTCAAGAATTTTCATTCCCATTCAATTTCTTATTGATTGATAATGTCTCGAGCGGGAAATTGCAAAGATATTTCGGGGAAATACGGCGCACTGTTCCCTATCTACGACAAAAAGGAAAGGGACACTTTTAGAACTATTCGAAAATGGGGGTTTGTGACCCATCCGATTTTGAACGTCAACGGAATTGAGGAGGAGGCCTAGAATGGCTCGGAACACCACATCGACCTTTCCCGCTATGTCGATGGCCTCGAGTGTGGGTACTTCGCCCAAATGCACCTCCCTGGATTTCGCGAGCTTATGCTCGAGTTTTTCACTACTTTGGAAATCCGGAACAATGAGACGTTCACATGTATAGGCTAGGTGGGAATGATGTTTTTGTGAACGAGGAGATTATTGGCAACATCTTTGGTTTCCCGACCGAAGGGGACCACCCGGTGGGCGTTCAAGGCTTCGATTTAGCCTCTTTTTGGGGGATGATAACCGGGGGAAACACGGGCGATTTCAAGCGATTCCCTTGCACAAAGATTCAAGACGAAGCCCTCTACGTCGCCTACAAGATCCTCGGTCACATCATTTTGTGCAAAAATGAGGCCACCTACACGACCAAGTCCAAGCTCTACGTTCTACAATGTCTTGTTGGCGGTCGTCAAGTCCGGCTATACCCATTGATCTTGCAAGGACTCTAAAATGTTACCAAGGGTACGCCGGGAATCAAAATGCCACTCCTTTCCTTCGCACCATATACATTACCGACCTCGCCTGTCACTTCGGGTTCGATCTGGCCGAAAACGAACTTAGCCCACTCGGGACGACTTCACTTCCTTTGACGTGTGCACCTGCACCCCGAGTGAGGTCTTTGACTCAAGGAGGATCCTCGTCTCGACGTGACGAAGAAGATGGCAATACGACAATGGAGCCAGCCCCATGAACCACTTCGGGCCCGAGTCCTGATTGGGGCCAATTTTTTGAAGAAAACCGAGCATTTCAATTGAAGATGTTCGACAAGTTCCAAATAATTGACGATAAGATTGACGCGAACTACTGAAAAGGTCTCGACATCTTCGAGGGGTTGAGACCAGATACTTTCACATTTCTAAAAAGTAGTTCAAGTGGAAGTCGACGAGATCTGTTGGAGAGTATGTCCTTTGTGGAGGAAGGAGTGGTCTATGAAATAGATGGTGATGACTCCGACTATGCTCCTTCTGAAGGATCGATTGCCGCAAAGCAAGAAATTCCCACAACTTCCTTCTTCACTGACTCAGATGATGAACAAGTGAGCCATTTTAGAACAAATTGGCACCGGCTGACTCCTCACAATATGGTTGCACCGGATACTATACCAGAGGAGACAGGAGGAGAAGAGCCACTGTCTGATGAATATGCTCCTTTGGCGTCTGTTCTGCTGAAATTATGAAAGTCTAAGGTGCATGTGCAAGCTGCTTCAATCTCTGTGCCCTCTGCATTGGTGGATCCCAGTCCACCTACTGCAGACTCACCATCATGGTTGAGTAAGTCATCTGAAAGGACTGACTCAACTGAAGAGACTCGTGTAAGTGATGATGCTGGCACACCACTACCAAGTAAGGAGTCTGACTTGCCAAGTGCGCCTCTTGTTTTCCAGCCATCACCACCAGCTCCTCTTTCAAAATCTCTACTGCATCAAAAAATTCTAGTGATGATGATTTTGAGGCTGGTCTGCGGATCTTGAAGAACCAGCTGGTGATGACCTGATAGATGCAGGAGATGAATCGAATGAAGAAAATAGAATTGACTTGGAGGATGAATCTGATGATGAGGAGATTGAGGTAAGTAAAGCTTTCGCACCTCATTTTAACACTACTGAATTTAGAGACTGTTTCAATGTGCTGCACAATCGGGCGTTGATTGATTCGAACTTTTCGCACCTACTTTTTAAATATAAGTTTGTCAAGCTTAAACAGTACGCTCGCAATATTACGATTTCGCTTGTAGGTTGGCAATTTGAAATGAGTCGAATCTCTCGAGGAAAACTAATCGGAGTCTCTTTTTGTGTTTGTTTTCGCGGATAAGAAAATAACGAAAAAGCTAATCTAAACACTCAAAATCAAGAAGTTGATTTAAATGATGAACACGAAGTCAAAAGCTTTGAAAAGATTTACGAGAACTGGGGTCTAGAGCTCTAGAATCATCTCCACGACCACTCGAACATTTCATCGAACACCTTACCTACAAGCTAGAGTTGTCAATCCCAACTTTAGATTTATTACCCAATAAACCTAATTGATGGTTCTAAATAATTTTAGGCTCTAGACCCGTAAGATCTAGCCAACAATCATCAATAATTTCAATATCACAATCTCAAAACAACCAAAATCCATGAACACGGGGTGGTTGAAGTGTAATTATTCTAATAATTGAAAACTAGTAAAGTAAAGGAAATTGAAAACTTACTAATTACCGAAGAAAAGTAACAACGTTCCAACGAGCAATTTATCTAAAATCTACTAATTAATCTATCTAAGATCTACTATAACTAAGAAACTATCTAAGATCTTAAACTAAGAAACTAGGATTTGAAACTGAAAGGTAGAAGAAAGAACACTCATGGGGTTGTCAATCCCAAAAGGTTCAAGAAAAGAGAGAAAATCTCAGTTGGGCATGTGAGGCGTATCTCTCTGCTGCTGGGAGCTTCTTCTTTTAAAGACATGGAGGTGGGCCGGTTCGTTTTGTGGGACGAGGGCTCTAAATTCTTGAAATTGTGCTGGCACTGGGTAAACCAGTGTGGATTAACAGACCTAGTGTCAGCGGTAACACATCAAATCGAGGCCCGATTCCATCAAAACTCCAATCGCTAGCCCACACTCGTCCATCTTAAGACCAAAATGCTTCAAAATCCCTGAAATAAACATAAAACACGGTAAAATAAGGTTGAAATAGAAAAATACAAAAGTATGCTTAATCTACCCAATTAATACCAAAACTAATAACAAATCTAACTAAAACACCAAATATATACAAAAACAAAAACAAATTCGTGTTAATCAACTAACCCACGCTTAATTGGTTTGTTCGTTCTCGAACAAACGATAATTCCAAAGAGTAACCATCATGAAAATAAGCCCAAGCAAAGAGTCGTATCGTGCTACATAGATAATTTTGAAAATATAGATAATTGCAACGCAAACTCAAATGCTAGACCCTTATTACATTATCGCTCTAAAAATAAATTCATGCATCATTACTAAGGGTAATATATATGTTTACGCTCAAAAGCACTCAAGTTTTTTCTGCATGGGACGTGTAAACGCTCAAATCATCAAAATACATGCACAATAAACGAGTACTGAAAATCAAGAACTTCTCAATCGCATAGTAAGCATGTAACTAACAAAGAATCCAAAAAGGTCTTTACGGGTTGTAATGTAGGCTCTTTGGACAGGTAAGGAATATATAAGTCATGTGGCTTGCTCACCATCTAACTTGATCAATAACTCACCAAACTATTCTAATCACGAAGCAATGTGCTTCACCACATTCAAACGAAACCTCACTTAACTCTCATAAGGTAGCCTTTAAACGTAGGCTATTTCTCAA
Source organism: Phtheirospermum japonicum (assembly GCA_014905375.1). Taxonomy (NCBI): domain Eukaryota; kingdom Viridiplantae; phylum Streptophyta; class Magnoliopsida; order Lamiales; family Orobanchaceae; genus Phtheirospermum; species Phtheirospermum japonicum. Next base: position 262,910 of record BMAC01000624.1, on the reverse strand, counting down.
CTTGAAACCCAAAACCGACTTCTGCCCAAACTACTCAAACAATTTAGAAGCTTATGATACGCTTCTCCTTTCAAACTCAACTCTTGCCTCTTAAACATTAGGCGTCATAAGAAAATCAACAAAACACAAGCCTTTATAAGCATAGGCAACAACCCAATAAGATTCGCCATCCTTTATATTCTTTTATTATTATTATTTCTTTCTTTTTCTTTTTCTTTTTCTTTTTTGCTGAAGGATGGTGATCCTTAACACTTATTACAAACTTTTCATAAATCCATGATCGTAACTCCAAAACACAAATAACCGACAAAAATAACTAACTCTTACCCCACGCTATTAATGGCATAGGAGTTAACTCATAAACACTCATGGCAATAGGAAATTGATTATTGGCTATGAGGGGCTCTTTAGAATTTATAGTGGTTGATATATCTGGATATGGCCGGAATAAGGGTATTTTCTGTACCTAATCGTCATATTCAAAGCTAACTACACACTGCGGTTTCAAAGAAATCTCAAAACAGAACTCACTCAAGTGAATGGAAATATGATAAACACTCGGGCTACTCACAGGCTTTTGCATGAAAAGATTTTGAATTGACGCTGCTTTTAAGGTTTTGTGAAATCGTTGCGTCCAAATATCATTTTACAATATAAATAATAATTTTTGAGAAATTTATGCACTTATACACGCTCAAAGACAAGAGCCTCAAATCACACATAGTTAACTTTGACAGGATAAACCAGAAAAACACAAACAAGCAAAGGAATAGTGATCAATCACGTTCAAATACTAGCTAATACGAAAAAACGAATTAAAATTGCACCATTATAAACTACAACTCACACTCAGCCTTTATCCTTCCCCAGCAACGGCGCCATTGTATTGATTCAAACTTTCCGCACCTACTTTTTAAATATAAGTTTGTCAATCTTAAAAAACTTTACTCGTAAGAGTACGAGTCCGCTTGTAGGTTGGCAAGTTGAATCGAGTTGAATCTCTCGAGGAAAACTAATCGGAGGCTCTTTTTGTGTTTGTTTTCACGAATAAGAAAATAACGAAAAAAGCTAATCTAAGCACTCAAAATCAAGAAGTTGATTTCAACGATGAACATGAAATCAAAAGCTTTGAAAAGATTTAGGAAAATCGGGGTCTAGGGTTCTAGAATCATCTCCACGACCACTCGGACATTTCATCGAACACCTTATCTACAATCTAGGGTTGTCAATCCAACTTGTAGATTTAGTACCCAACAAACTCAATTGATGGTTCTAAATGATTCTAAGCTCTAAACCCGTAAGATCTAGCCAATAAAACATCAATAATTTCAATATCACAATCTCAAAACAACCAAAATCCATGAACACAAGGGGTGGGGGGGTGGGGTGTGTGTATGTGTGTGTGTGTGTGGAGTGTGAGTTGTAGTTTATAATGGTGCAATTTTAATTCGTTTTTTCGTATTAGCTAGTATTTGAACGTGATTGATCACTATTCCTTTGCTTGTTTGTGTTTTTCTGGTTTATCCTGTCAAAGTTAACTATGTGTGATTTGAGGCTCTTGTCTTTGAGCGTGTATAAGTGCATAAATTTCTCAAAATTTTATTTATATATATTGTAAAATGATATTTGGACGCCAACGATTTCACAAAACCTTAAAAGCAGCGTCAATTCAAAATCTTTTCATGCAAAAGCCTGTGAGTAGCCTGAGTGTTTATCATATTTCCATTCACTTGAGTGAGTTCTGTTTTGAGATTTCTTTGAAACCGCAGTGTGTAGTTAGCTTTGAATATGACGATTAGCACAGAAAATACCCTTATTCCGGCCATATCCAGATATATCAGCCACTATAAATTCTAAAGAGCCCCTCATAGCCAATATCAATTTCCTATAGCCATGAGTGTTTATGAGTTAACTCCTATGCCATTAATAGCGTGGGGTAAGAGTTAGTTATTTTTGTCGGTTATTTGTGTTTTGGAGTTACGATCATGGATTTATGAAAAGTTTGTAATAAGTGTTAAGGATCACCATCCTTCAGCAAAAAAGAAAAAGAAAAGAAAAAGAAAGAAATAATAATAATAAAGAATATAAAGGATGGCGAATCTTATTGGGTTGTTGCCTATGCTTATAAAGGCTTGTGTTTTGTTGATTTTCTTATGACGCCTAATGTTTAAGAGGCAAGAGTTGAGTTTGAAAGGAGAAGCGTATCATAAGCTTCTAAATTGTTTAAGTGGTTTGGGCAGAAGTCGGTTTTGGGTTTCGAGTTGAGAAATAGCCTAAGTTTAAAGGCTACGTTATGAGAGTTAAGTGAGGTTTCGTTTGAATGAGGTGAAGCACATTGCTTCGTGATTAGAATAGTTTGGTGAGTTATTGATCAAGTTAGATCGTGAGTTAGCCACACGACTTATATATTCCATACCGTCCAAAGAGCCTACATTACAACCCGTAAAGACCTTTTCTGGATTCTTTGTTAGTTACATACTTACTATGCGATAGAGAAGTTTTTGATTTTCAGTACTTGTTTATTGTGCATGTATTTTGATGATTTGAGCGTATACACGT
>BMAC01000624.1:239956-260326 GCA_014905375.1 Phtheirospermum japonicum | reverse complement strand
AACTACCCCCTCCCCCCCCTCTAAAAATTAGGCAATCTCCGAATTGCCATAAATATATATCAAAATCAAATCAAAAGAGGAAAAGAGTAAGAAAATGTCCTTGAAGATGAAATAGTCAAGCTGCTCCCAATAAAACTTTGCAATCATCCCATCATCTCGAACCATGTGATTTCGATTGTCTTGAATAAAAACCTACAAAACAAACAAGCAAAAAAACAAATAACAAACTAACTAATTTTTTTAAACTGCTATTGGTAACCCTAGCGGTAGCAAGCTACCGTTAGGCTAACCGTTAAACCTCTCTGTTTGTTGCTAGTGGATAACCCTTAGCGGTTGATCTTCGTCGTTAAGCCTGAGCAGTACGCTAAAGGTATGGTTAACGGTAGGAGCTACCGCTAACCGACCGTTAGGTCTCCGAAATTGGACAAAATTTCTAATTCACATGCATCAACGTACCACAGCAACAAATCAAACTTAACAAAAAATTATACAGAAAATAAAAGAAAGAAAAACAAAAGAAGCTAAGGAAAAAGAAAAAGAAAATAAACGCTTGGGTTTCCTCCCAAGAAGAGCATCGTTTAACGTCGCTTGCTCGACAACTCATACGATCGATGCTATCCAGGATCCAAAAATAAGTGACGATCGTGCCACGCCTTAGTGCTCTCCAAGAGCAAGAGCGAACGATTAAAATTACCAAGGTGGGCACGGAAAGCAAGTCTTAGAGTAATATGAAAACTTAAACTCGCTTCGTAGGTCGAAAAAGCGAGTAGTTGATCACCACAAAAATATCAAAAGTTAATCGGGGTACGGGTCATTGGAAAAACTAGGAAATCCATCTAACAAACTGCATAACCCTCGACTAATTCGAACTCCTTCATTTATCTGACATCCCCCTCAACATTATGAAAAGTACTTAATGCCATATCCGGGCTTAGGGGAGGGGGATCGGAATCTTTCTCGATTGCCTCTTCCACCATCCCAGTCTCAATTTTGACCAAAGCTTCAGGTGGCACAAAATGAATCTCGATAATCTTAGCATTTCCCAAATATGGTCCCACATCATCATCCTTGCCAAGATCAAGTAGGCTCGTATCTCCAACATCCTCTGGGCTCTCCAACGGCAACACCCAACATTCTTGTCCAAAACCTCTTCAAATAGCACAAGGGGTGATGCTTTCAACCAAACCCCCGATCTCAATCTCCTTACACACCTCTCCCAAACAAGCGTTCATGCTCGAGTTACCAACATCCAAGGTGGGCTCCACCACATCAAGAATCGGTAGCTCTGGATGACTTGTAAGTTTATCTCTCTCGTTCGACAGTTTTTCTAAAGAAGCCGCTATTTGACCAAATATCGTCTCCAAATTCTTCATAGTCTTAGAAGGTCATCATCCTGTATAGGCAATTACGCAAGTTCATCCTGATGACGAATGGTATCAGCTTCTTGATCTTGCTCCCTTACCAAAATTTGATCATTTGGTTTATATTCTCCATAGCTCGGGTAGTAAGGAATTGAGTCGGGAGGGCATAAGAGTCGTAGCTCGGATAATTCTGAATGGTGATAAGTTCCTCATATGGTTCTTCGTCAAATGTCACTGGGCATACATTCGCCCAATGCCCTAGTGATCCTCAACGATCACATACTACAATAACCTCCTTCGAAGAAGTTATGCTTTCTAATTTGGCCTTCATGGCGGCCATCTCTTTGGCCGATTCCTCGAGCCTCTGGTCGTTGTGTCTCAAATCGTATGAATTAAGAGATGGGGCCCATTAAGGAGTGTAGAACATCCCCATGAACTGATCGTACACTTCCTCCATATTTTCAAGGCATCGGGCTCTAAATATGCCAACCATTTTCTTGCCCGATCCTTCAGTGTGTAAGAGAAGAGTCGCATCTTCACTAGAGTTCTCGTAAGGCTGAGATGAGGGAAAGTTCGCATGATAGCCTCGTACTCTCGGATGAATTTCCAGCGGATCCTCGTTAAGGAACCCATGAAAAACCGGGAGTTGCTCGTAGTAGAACTCGTCAAGATCGTAATCCCACATCGCAGGGCTCACAGGAATGGCCGGACCAATGACAGGAAAAGCATACAGATTGCTATACCATTGAGACACTCTATAGTTCGACATTTTCTCTCTCTCTTTTTTTAATTTTTTTTCAATTTTTTTATTTAATTTTATATGGCTTGTTGAATCTTGGTCGTCGAGGTACCTTGCATACACAACACTCAACACACGAGATTAAATATACCGGTGGAAAATAATAGTAACAAACAAAAAGAAAAATCACAAATGAAACAAAACAAATAAAACAAATAAAAATACGAACAAAGATCACGAAGAGCAAACACAAAAATCACAACCTTTATCCTTCCCCAGCAACGGCGCCATTGTATTGATTCAAACTTTCCGCACCTACTTTTTAAATATAAGTTTGTCAATCTTAAAAAACTTTACTCGTAAGAGTACGAGTCCGCTTGTAGGTTGGCAAGTTGAATCGAGTTGAATCTCTCGAGGAAAACTAATCGGAGGCTCTTTGTGTGAAGAGTAATTATTCTAGTAATTGAAAACTAGTAAAGTAAAGGAAATTGAAAACTATTACCAGAGAAAAGTAACATCATTCCAACCAGCAATTTATCTAAAATATACTAATTAATCTATCTAAGATCTACTATAACTAAGAAACTATCTAAGATCTAAAACTAAGAAACTAGGATTTGAAACTGAAAGGTAGAAGAAAGAAACAAAGAACACTCTTGGGGTTGTCAATCCCAAGAGGTTCGAGAAAAGAAAGGAAATCCCAGTTGGGCGTGTTAGGCATGTCTCTCTGCTTCTAGGAGCTTATCCATTTAAAGGCATGGAGGCGGGCCTATTCGTTTTATGGGCCGAGGACTCTAAATTCCCGAAATTGTGGTGGAACTAGGTAATCTAGTGTGGATTAATAGACCCAGTGTCATCGGTAACACATCAAATCGAGGCCCAATTCCATCAAAACTCCAATCGCTGGCCCACACTCGTCCATCTTAAGACCAAAATGCTTCAAAGTCCCTGAAATAAACATAAAATACGGTAAGATAAGTTGAAGATACAAAAATATAAAAGTATACTTAATCTACCCAACTTATACCATAAATAATAACAAATCTAACTAAAACACTAACCAAATATATACAAAAATAAAGACAAATTCGTGTTAATCATTGACGAGAGGACAATGGAGTTTAGACTTTTTGAGAAGAAGATTTTGAAGAATTTTTTTAGCAAAAAGGGTATATCTTCCACTGTGACAACTGCTATGCAATACTTAACGGAGGTTGTTCTTAAATCTTATGCTAATATGATTCTCTCGATATCGAACCAACTGTTTGAGAATTATGGCAAAGTTTTTGTTAGAGAAAATGTCTATTCATTCACACCCTCTATCATAAATAAATTTTTTGAGACTAAAGATTATGAAGAAGGAGTCACTTTGAATGACTTTGATGAAGTAGCCAATTTCATCGCTGATGGGAGAGTGCAAAAGTGATTTAACAATAAAGACAAATTTTGCTCCCATCTTACCTCCCTGCACTCTGTCCTTCATAAGGTGATTGTGTGCAACTGAGTGCCAACTACGAATACATAAACAGTGACCCAACCTCAAGGGCGTGCTCTGTTTCAGACAGGGTCGGGGATGTGGTTCAATTCTGGTCAGACTCTATTCAATTATGTGACCAAGTTTGCTGACACTACGACTACCAAAGTCGGTCTACCTTTTCCCTCTATTATCTGCTCGATTTTGGCTGGCCAGGGGCTGCAAGGATATGGTGAGGAGCATTTCAGTGGGGAACCTGATTTCTTTGGGCAGAGTTATAAGCATTTTGAAGGACCAAATCGCATTATTGATCTGCCACTGGCCTTTTCGGATGATCAGATAGATGACCTGTGTGCTGACACTGCTCAGATTGTTAGTCCTATTGTCACTGATACAGTGACTAACACGCTTACCTTTGTACCTATTGATGTTTCTGCTTAATAGATCAGCAGATTGCAGGAGCCCAGGCCCATCTTAATGGGCTGATGACTTTGGGATTTCTACACGAAGGCGCTCCTTTTGTATTCTGGTCAAAAAGGGGGAGAAGACGAAGGCAAGACTGCAGACAATGGAAAAAAGTAGGTGGATGATGATGACGTTGATGATGATGATGATGATGAGGATCTCATAACCACCCCACGGCGGTTGATGAGGAGTCGGGCTCATAGTACCTGAACAAGCGACAGTGCTAGACAATGTTGTGTTTTTATTTCTTATGTTTTATCTTAATTATTCTAATGATACTTTTGAACTTGTGTTTGGCTGGATTCTGTTTCTGAGTATTTGCTTGATTAATCATTTGCTTATTTTAATCTATTTTTGTTATTACCATTGTTACTATCATTCTCACTAACATTCTGGCAGCCCTTTACTATTCTGATAGGATTTTATCTCTGTCGATTACTTAGATTAAATTCCTATTAATTATTTTGTTTAAAAAGTGTTATTTGCCCTTATGGACACTTAAGTTTATTAGAATGTTAAGTTCATTAATCCAGCAAATAATTAGAGTCCTTTACCTTATTAAGTCTTTTATTAGTATGTTGAGAGTTTTATTCTTGGCAATTTTTCTTTATTTAGTTGTTTGCCTTTCTTGGACTTAAAATAAATTAAGACTCTAGATTTGTTTCCTAAGTGAAGTTTAGGACTTTATTTAGTTTCCTAAGTTTTTATCTAACTTATTTATCAAGACTAGGAGTCTTGATTATTTAAGGAAAAAAAAGGACGACTTTTGCAAAGAAAAAGAACGCAACAAGCAAGACGCTTCTCAAGAAGCAGAACACAAGCGAGAGATCGACTTGGAGCTACTATTCAGCATAAGGAGATCTTCAAAGTTGCGTGACCAATGGAGAAGATTGTCTCAAGCGTAGCGACAAGTATTTTTGTATCAAGAGTTCATGCAATTGTTTTACATATATTACTTTGCCTTTGTGTAATTGATATTGAATAACAAATAAGTAATATAATTTTTGGGTTTGTACACCCAAGTTCATAAGCACGTTTGCTTACGGACTAAAGTTACAATTGAGTTTATTTAATCTCGTTTATTCCGCTGCTGTTTTATAAGTAATCTGTTTGATGTTATTATTGGTGGTTATAACATCAATCATTACATCTATTGTGTCTTGCAGTTTATAATTTCCAAACTGATTGATATTAGTTCTGGTGATACTTAACAAAAAACTTAACATCATTTTTCAAAATCATAGATCTACAAAACGACAATTGGTATCAGAGCAGGGTACTTGACATTAAGTATTTCGATCATTGTTTTGTAGATTCATTGATATTATGGATGCTCAAGGGAATACGCAACCTCCTATCCTCAACGGAAAGAATTACTCACTTTGGAAGCAGAGGATGCGGTGGCATATCAAGAATATTGACGAACGAGTGTGGAGAACCATTCTGGTTGGATGGGAGAAACCACGAGTTACCGATGCTGATGGAGACACTATCATCAAGAGAGAAATAGACCGGACGGTGATGAGATAGCAAATTCAAACTAGAATTCTAAGTGCATCAACACCCTTTGTGGATATGTTGACTCAAACTACTACAAAGTAATCAAAAAGTGCGAGTCAGTAAAAGATGCGTGGGATGCATTGCAGAGGGTGTGCGAAGGAACCCAAAGTGTGAAGAGGTCAAGATTAAGAATGTTGACTGCTACTTTCGAGTCAATGAGGATAGATGAAAAAGAGTCAATCATGGACTATGCCATGAGACTTTCAGAGATAGCAAATGAGTGTGGGGAACTAAGCGATGCCATGTCCAACTCACGTCTTGTCGGGAAATTACCCTGATCTATTTCAAAGAAGTTTAGCGTGAAAGTGGTTTCCATTGAAGAGTCAAAGGATACTGATAATCTAGACTTCGATGACTTAGTGGGATCACTCAAAACATTCGAAATGGAACATCTTGGTTCCAATGCGAAAGAGAAGAATGTTGCCCTTACCACTGATTTTAACTCGGATGACGACAGTGAAGAGGTTAATTGGAGAGAGTTGTTATATAAATTCAAAAATACCACCCTTGGAGAGGAAGAGGTGTCGGTGATCACCAGAAGTTCAAAAGGTACTTGAGAAGAAAAAATACTATTGGAGGGACTTTTCAAAAGTTCAAGATGGAGACACCATCGCCAAAGTCTACTGGTCGGAAGCTTTCTAAGTTTCAGACCTCTCACTCGGAGTCCGGAACCTCTAATTCACCCAAGCCTCTTAGTGAAGTTCAATGTCACGAATGCAAAGGTTGGGGGCACTACAAAAATGAGTGTTCTAACACGTTAAGAAAGAAGAGATTGATCGCAAAGACGTATGATGAAGATGGAAGTGATTCTGATTCATCTAAGTCTGTTCCAGCATTGTTTTCTCATGTTGTCTGGGATGACGACATCCGGGTTGATAACATCAATACCAACACCTTATGCCTGAACGCATCGGTTGAAAAGCCACTTTATAAGTACGAAGAGCTATGCGTTGAGTATGATAAAATCTTTACAAATTGGGGAAATCAAGTTCTAAGAGTAAAAGCTCTCATGATCAAAGCTGACAAGCTTACTCAGGAGAAGGAGGATCAGCAGGATATAATTGTTCGTCTGGAATCAGCTCTCACAAGGAAAGACACAAAATTAGAATGAGTGAAGGCTGATTTCAAGAAAGTACAAGATATTTTCTCAAATCTCAACAAAGGAACGGCGAATCTTGACGAGATTTTGGAAATGACTTTCACAGAGCCCTCGAAGCACGGGATTGGCTACAATCTTGAACAGGAACCTCAAGAAACTAACCAAAGACTGAAGATGACCACGCATCACAAGAAGAGAAGAAAGCAGCATGTATGTCATCACTGTGGCGATCCCTGGTCATATTCATCCTTTCTGCTGGAAGAAAGCGGGCAAGAAAAATTAGTTTTAGAGAATAATGTAGCCTGCTATGTCCCGTGACAGTTTCCATGTAAGTAACACCGAAACCAACACTAAGATCAGACAGGTCTGAATGAAGAAGGATGAGATCAAGTGCAGCATGATATATACTTCTCTGAAATCTCACATCCCGGGAGCATGGTATTTTGATAGTGGATGCTCCAAACACATGACTGGATTCGAAGACCTTCTCTCGAACATAGTTAGGTTTCAAGGAGGAAAAGTAAAATATGAAGGAGGGGCAAATGGTCAGATCATTGGCCAAGGAACTCTCCATGTTCCAGGAATTGAAAAACTCGAGAATGTGTTGCTTGTTAAAGGACTGGCTGCTAATTTGATAAGCATTAGTCAGTTGTGTGATGGTGATTTCAGTGTTAGGTTCACATAAGAAATGTGTGAAGTGTATGATGACGGTAATACCTGCATTCTCACTAGACAAAGGACTTCCAACAACTGTTATCAAATTAATGGCAATGTTTTCTGCAAATTATCTCAATTGAGCGATGCCGAGGTGTGGCATCAAAAGCTCGGGCACGTCAACTACAAGATGTTGGAAAGACTGGTGAAGAAAGAAGCTGTAAATGGTCTACCAAAGCTTAACATGAAGATTATTCCAGTATGTGAAGCATGCCAAAAGGGAAAGCAGATCAGGGTGCCACACCCATTTGTACAAAGCCTCACATCATCAAATTGCTTTGAGCTCATGCACATGGACCTCATGGGACCACTTGAGGTGGAGAGCCTTGGAGGTAAAAGGTGTGTTCTGGTAATTATTGATGGTTTTTACCGATTTACTTGGGTTGAGTTTCTAAAAGAAAATATGAGGCTTTTGAAACTTTCAAAAAACTTGTTAAAAGATTGTGCGTGCATTTTGGTGTGAACATAGGAAGGATCAGGTCTGATCACGGAAAGGAATTTGAAAATGTGGCTTTTTTAAACTATTGTTCAAGGAAAGGAATAACTCATGAATTTTCTTCTCCCATTACCCCCCAGCAAAATGGTATAGTCGAACGGAAAAATAGATCTCTTGTAGAGATGACTAGAGCCATGCTTATTTCAAACGGAATTGCAAAACTCTTTTGGGCAGAAGCTATGAACACTGCTTGCCACACAATCAATAGGGTGTATTTCAGACCCGGGTCACATGTTACTCCCTACAAATTGTTGATGGGCAAAAAGCCTAATTTGAGTTATTTCCATGATTTTGGATGTAATTGCTATGTACTGAATGATAGGATGCATCTTTCTAAACTTGACTCTAAAAGTGACAAATATGTCTTTATGAGATATTCCCAGAATAGCCATTCTTACAGATTGCTGAGGACAATGATCTGGTGTATGATCAGAGTCCTCAAGATGTTACGCTTGGTTTAGAAAATGATGCAGGTACATAAACTAAAGTTACAGGTGGTGAAGGTTCTGGTGACATGTCACCGAACTTAACACCAACTCGTGAAGTGGAAGACAGTGTCGAGACTGGTGACTTGACACCTATTTTAACACCAACCCAGGAAGCTCCTAAATCAGATTTAGACTTAGATGATGATGATGCGGACAATCAAATTAATCTATATCAGAGGGATATTCCGTCAAGAGTTCAGAGGAATCATCCAACAGGTCAAATCATTGGAGATCTTGTTGAGAGAAGCACAAGGAAGCGACAGATAAATTTCAAAAAAATGGTAAGATATGTCTGTTTGTCGACTAACTGCTCTCAAATTCGAGAGACTTTGTTCCTTTCTAAGATAGAACTGAAGCGAGTGGAGGATGCTCTGAAGAATGAGTTCTAGATCAAAGCCATGCAAGAGGAGTTGGATCAGTTTGCTAGGAACGATGTTTGGACTTGGTTCCACGTCCTGAAAATACACATGTCACCGGTACTAAGTGGATTTTCAAGAACAAAACCGATGAAGCAGGAAACATTGTTAGAAACAAATCAAGGTTGGTTGCACAAGGATATACTCAGATTGAGGGCACTGATTTCGACGAAACATATGCACCAGTTGCACGTATAGAATCGGTAAGACTCCTTGTTGATGTTGATTGTCATTTGAAAATCTCTCTGCATCAAATGGACATTAAGAGTGCTTCTTGAATGGTTTTTTGAGTGAAGAAGTGTATGTTGAGCAACCTAAAGGGTTTGTTGATCCTCACAAACCTAATTTTGTTTTAAAATTAAAAAAGGCTTTGTATGGTTTAAAACAAGCTCCAAGAGCTTGGTTTGAGAGATTGACTCAAAATTTACTATTTTTAAACTTTAGACGAGGTGAAGTTGATAAAACCTTGTTTCTTCTCAAATCCAACAAGCACATTCTTATTGTTCAAATTTATGTAGATGATATTATTTTTGGATCCACTAGTGAATAGATGGTTAATATAGCTCGGATGTCAAATACATTCGAAATGAGCATGGAAGGTAATCTTTCTTATTTTCTTGGTTTACAAATTAAACAGCTTGAAGATGGCATTTTTCTTTCTCAAACCAAATATGCTAAAAGTCTTGTTAAGAAATTCGGGTCAGAGAATGATAAGCATAAGAAAACACCATTGGGTAAAACCAAGAAACTGAATAGAGATGATGTTGGGATCAGTGTTGATAATACCGTTTATAGGAGTACGATAGGAAGTCTCCTGTATTTAACTACAAGCAAGCCTGATATAATGTACAGTGTATGTCTTTATGTCAGGTATCAATCGAACCCTAAAGAGTCACATTTAAAAACTGTAAAAAGAATAATCAAATACGTGCCTGGGACAAGTGATCTAGGAATATGGTATACCAAAGATACATGCACTGAACTCATTGGTTACACTGATTCAGACTGGGCAAGTGATGTCGTAGATAGGAAGAGCACCACTGAAGGATGCTTCTTCTTGGGTAGTAACCTAGTTTCTTGGTACAACAAGAAAAAAAATTGTATATCTCTCTCTACAGCTGAAGCCAAATATATCGTAGCTGGAAGTGCATGTACGCAAATTTTGTTGATGAACCAGATGATTGAAGACTACAGTCTCCATAGTAGTATTTTGACCGTACTCTGTGATAATACGAGTGCCACAGATATCTCAAAAAATCCAATTCAACACTCTCGAATAAAACACATCGACATCAGGTATCACTTTATCCGAGACTTGGTTGAGAGGAAGATAGTGAGTCTTGAGCATGTAGGGATAGATAATCACCTAGTTGACATCTTCACAAAGGCATTAGATTTAGAGACCTTCTCTCGTTTGAGAACAGATCTCGATATGTGCATTGTCTAGTTCGTGTTAGTTTTGATGTTGGCGCCCAAATTTGTCATCAGTCATAACATTTGTATATTTATGCATGCATTTTTTTTTACATACATTATATGAATGCATTGAGTCTGGTTAAAAGTGAAAAAAGATCATGTGTTATAATAAAAGTGGTGGCAAGAAGACTAATCTCTTCAACTATGTGATTGTGGAACTTTCCCGCATAAACAGGTTTTCTCCCAAGTCCAAAAACAAGAGGTGTCTGTAGCATTTGCTAAAGATAAGCTATTTCTCTTCAAGTCTTTAAAAAAGATGAAGAAAATTTGGATGAAAAAGATCCAATCTTTAAATTTCCCCTCATAGAGCGATTTTGACGTAGTCATTAACTTGGGTTAAGGAGTCTGTTTTCATTGACTACACCTGAAGTAATGTTGGTTATAATGTCATCAGTCATGAAAAGCAACACTGATCAAGCCACTAAACCCATAAATTTTTTAACTTTTTAGTTCATGATTTATTAGGTATCACTTAGGACATTCGTACTTTGTGAAGTTGCCTAATTGCTATGTGTTCTGTTACTTGTGCTTGTGTCTTTCTTTGAAATCTCTTAATCATGGGTTTGATAAACCGATTGTTTCAGTGGTGTTATAATCATTGTGTTGAACAGGTAATAAGAGGTTGACGCAGCGAGTGTAATTTTACGGTGTACATATTTTTACAACTATGGTGATGGTTTTAAAGTCCAGATCTATTCCGATTTTATGAAGTAGTTGAGAACGTGTGTTTTATTTTAGGATAGTGGTTGATTGTTTTGGGATCATGTGTCCTAACTTAAGGGGAGTGGATGTATTTGGATGGAAAGAGAATATTTTGTGGTATAAAATAGGATATAGGTAAATTAGGGTTTCACTTTACCTTTCTCTCTCCTAGGCAATGGTTCTTTTTTTTTTCTCTATTTAAGGAGTCTGATTTCTTACCGTTTGCTCCACTGATCCACAAATCCTTCTGAATTAAACTCTCTTAATTTCAAATTCTTCACTGTCTCTTTCTCGTATTTATTTTTGTTGTGTGCTTTTGGGAATTTGTTGCAGGATGTCTTCTCCGAGCAAAATTTCCAGAGCTTTCTGCTGGCGTGTAGAGCTCATCTGATGAACAGGTACCGATGAGTCTCCCTAGATTCGGTGGCCATGACATCCGCGCCGAAATCGGTGGTACTTCCCCACAACACCCATCACCAATTCCAACACCGCCTATTAGTTTGCCGCTGCTCAACTCTCAAGACGTCATCCCTATTCCGGTGCCTATTGTCACTGAACCGGTAGTCCAGGTGTTTCCAGGACAGTCTGGGAATGAAATTGATGTCGATAATCTGCCTGACTTGCCACTAATTGCCAAAATTTTTGAGAGCATTGGTAATCCAACCTTGAAGAGGTCACGTCGGCTGCGAAACATTCCTCCAGGCGTGGTGCCGTCGGCTATTCCGAAAAGTCAAGCAGGCCCGAGGCACAATGTGCTAATTGAGCACATAAACCTGGCCGAGGACGTCACCGTCATGATGGACTCAGATGATGAAGAATATGTGTCTGCCGCTCCTGTTGCTGCACTGACGACCTCCATAGCTCCCCGCTTGGAAAAGACGGTGACTCCTCGCCAGAAGCATACTGTCAATCTTGATGATAAGAAGAACCCTCCGGTGTAAATCAAAGTGTCTCCAGGGTCAACTGCAACTGAATATTCGGATTTTCCTTATGAGATCCTTGATTTATTTTACTGGAGAGGTGTCAAGTTCCTTGAGGTGTTAACGCTGACCCTCCTATCATTCCTGTTTATATGGATCAACCTGAACCTGAACCCATTTTCTGTTTCGAGTACTCTCCTGATTCTTCTGATGAGATACCTCTTCGTGACCTTCTGATCTCCGTGAAAGCTGCAAAGAAGAAGTCCAGGGCCCTTTTGCCTGTTGCTGATCAACAAGATGATGTTAGTTCTGGTGACATGTCACCGAAGTCAACATCGCCCGTTGCTGCTCCTACCTCTTCCTACAACTCTGATTCTACTACTAATTTTGTCACTCCTTCCCGGTCCACGTCTCCTTCCTCTGATTCAGATGGTGATATTGGTAATCTCCCTACCATTGACGATGTCGAGATTGAATACATGGTTCCAATCTCTGAGAAGTTTTTAACCTCCAGAGCCGAGGAGCTGTTTTCTGACTATCGCCTTCGTGGGATGATTGATGAAAGGAGAATTCCCGTGGAAATTTTTAAACGGATGAATTTGATTGTGTTTTTTGAACATCGAGGTATGTATTCCACAGTGTCTTCTGCAATGCCTTTTGTTAGAGATGTTGTTATGGAGTTTTATGCAAATCTCCTTCTCTCTGTTGCTGATCCATTTCTGTGAATTACGGGAAAGTGTTCGTCTGTGGGAAAATCTACTATTTTACTCCAAATTTGATTAATGAGCTGTTTGGAACTGAGGCATACCATAGTGACTCAACTGTTGATGACATGGATGAGGTCATACAGTTTTTATCTGGTGGGTTGTTAAATAAGTGGCGTGAGCAGTTGCCCAGCACTCGGTTGTCCTCACTCTACTTCGTCTTACATAAGGTGGTGATTTTTAACTAGGTGCCCACAAAGAATGCAACAGTTTTAACCCGACCTCAAGCTCAGTTATTGTACAAACTTGGTCATGGAATCAAGTTCAATTTCGGTCAACAAGTGTTTGATGCCATATCCAGGTTTGCCACAACCAAAACCGCTGCGTCTCTTTGTTTTCCTTCTCTTATTTATAGCATTCTGGAGAATCAAGGCCTTACGCCTTCTGGAGATGATGTTCTAACTAGAGAAGCTGAGTGGTTCACCTTAGGTGGCCAGCACTTGGCTGGGGCACATGTAGTCGATCTCCCTTGGCAGGCGCCCATTCAGACTGGTGTTGATTTTGGTGACAATTCTGACGTTCCCAACACTGGTTCCATCATGGTTCGTCTTCCTGCTCAGGTTGTGCGTGCTCAAATTACTCTAGTGGATACCCAAATGGCACTGCTACAGGCCCTGCGTGGTTCCTTGTTGGAGGCCCTTTTGGCTTCTGAACAAAAGGGGGGAGAAGTTGGGGTTGACGACGCTGACGTGGATGGTGCTGCTGATGGTAGTGATGGTGAAGTTGTCGAGGTGTTGGCAAGCTTAGCAAAGGAAAAGAGGAGGAAAATGGTCCGTTTAAGGAAATTTATTCTTGGCAATTTTTCTTTTTTTAGTTGTTTGCCTTTCTTGGATTTAAAATAAATTAGGACTCTAGATTTATTTCCTAAGTAAAATTTAGGACTTTATTTAGTTTTCTAAGTTTTTGTCTAACTTGTTTATCAAGACTAGGAGTCTTGATTATTTAAGGGAAGAAAAGGACGACGCAAAGGAAGGACGACTTTTGCAAAGAAAAAGAATGCAGCAAGCAAGACGTTTCTCAAGAAGCAGAACACAAGCGAGAGTTCGACTTGGAGCTACTATTCAGCATAAGGAGATCTTCAAAGTTGCGTGACCAGCGGAGAAGATTGTCTCAAGCATATCGACAAGTATTTTTGTATCAAGAGTTGATGCAATTGTTTTAAATATATTACTTTGCCTTTGTGTAATTGATCTTGAACAACAAATAAGTAATATAGTTTTCGAATTTGTACACCCAAGTTCGTAAGCACGTTTGCTTACAGATTAAAGTTACAATTGAGTTTATATAATCTTGTTTATTCCACTTTTGTTTTATAAGTACTCTATTTGATGTTACTATTGGTGGTTATAAAATCAATCATAACATCTATTGTTTCTTGCAGTTTATAATTTTCAAACTGATTGATATTAGTTCTGGTGATACTTAACACAAAACTTAACATCATTTTTCAAGATCATAGATCTACAAAATGACATAGTACATATCTACTTAATATCTCAAGATGTTAATCTAAATTTTATTTTGTGAAACTAGGACTCTTTCAAGGAAGTTGAAGTATATATATCTTACTTGGTTTTTGATGAAGGATGACAAGAAGAGAACGAGAGAAATAGAAAGTTCACCATAGCATACAATAGACATCGCTCATTGTTTAAAAAAAATTCAAAATTGTGTTTGATCAAACTTGAAGATTTTATGAGCGATCCAAGAACTATTCAGAACGACTACCTCGTACAAGAGTTTTTCATTTATTACTAGATACAATTAATTTATAATTTGTAAAATAATTTCATTATTTCTAATGGTATCTGTTTTGGTCTGAGGTCACATTCTATGAGTTTATTTAACTCATAGACAAAGATTATTTATAAGTATTTTTATAGTTTTTCTCAGATATACATAGATGTTAGTATGTTCCTTCATTGGAACTAACATTTGTGTCCCATTTAGATTTATGCAAGTATTTGGGATAGGGGTGTGCAAAAATAGCCCGATCGGAAACCCGGACCGGACCTGATCGGGGATAATCCGGTCCGGTATACGGTCCATAAAAAGGGACTTTTCGGGTTCCGGTCCAGTCCAAACCCGTAATTTTTCAGTCCAGACCGGAATTGGACCAGTTTTCCTTTTTTTTTTTTTTTAGTTTTATTCATTTGCCACTTTTGAATAAAAAAGTTGTTAATTGTTTATATTGTCCATATAAATTAAGAGAATGAGTTGTTTGTAATTTTATACTATAGTGTAATTTATTATTTAATTAAAAAGTCTTTCATATTACTATATAGATTTACAGTACAATTTAATGTTTAGTGTGTGTTTTAAATTAAAGAATATTTTATATCACAATATAAATTTCCGATACAATTAAATGTTTAGAATGTATAATGTTATGTAATATTGTTTATAATTATATTATAACATTAATATTAATTTGAAGCCTCCCATAATATTCAAAACCAAATTATATAAAATTTGTTTGTTAAAAATATAAAAAATAAATAAAAAATCGCGTCCAAAATGATTTTGACCGGACTGGACCGTAATTGGACCGGAATCTTCAATCTCGGTCTGATCTAATTTTCGGTCCAAGGACTTTTGAAATTCTGATCTACCAATCTAAATCGGAGCCGTAAATTTCAGTCTGATCTCGACCGATTGCACACATTTAATTTGAGACATTCAAAACTTTCAAAGCATGATATGTGGGAAAATATCGAGCTACTCTTGTTTAGAGCCAATTCAATATGTATCACGTAAATTTGAGAAATATTATGACATTTACTCTACTAAAAAAAGTGTCGTCACGAATTACGACCCTTGGTTGTTTGCTTACACATGGAATGACGTTGTATTTAAGAACTTAAAGACATAATCTAGAAAACCAAAAAGTTTTTTTATATATAAATGATAAAACAAAAGGTTATTATATATATAAAAATGAGGAAGCGCGAACTATATGCCAAGTAAGTCAGTGCCTTGAACTGATACCATCCCTTGATTGGTTGCTCGCGAGATTTAGTCGCTTATCGCATGAGAATGTGATCATTATATGATATCATAATGGGATATTTCTTTTGAATTTAACTGATTTTTAATCACTATTTCAATAGATTCACCGAACCTACTCAATATCGCTTAATCAATCACGGCAACTCAATGCGTTTTTTCCGCCTTTAAAAAAAAGAAAATGGTTGGAGAGATTTGACATCATAGGTGACGTGTTTGCGTGGTATCTTGAAATTTTACTTATTATATATATTCAAGATGATAATAGCCAATTTGCCCACCAGCCATAACAAACCAAAACATTAATCAGTCTCATGAGTCTCAGCTGGTGTCATAGTACTTTTTTTAATCTCTATTTTCATATTCATTTTATTTAAAGCTCAAAAAGAGATTTATGTACAAATCTTCTTATGTAAACTTTATAGCATAAAGTACGTAGTTAATATTATCTAATTGATCGTGCTTAAATATCTAGCTACTGAGATTACAATACCTCAAATGAGGACTATTTTTAATTTTGAAACAAAATATGTTTTTGTTTTCTCGTGTTTTTTCGTGTTTTTTTTTTTTTTTTTTTTTTTTTTTTTTTTTTTGGGTTAGGTTAAGAATCCACTTTTTCACCGTAATGAACAAGAATTTACATTCTTTTTGTCTCTGAAGTTGTCCTAGGACACACTTGCTTTGTTCATTCCTGTCGTTGATTTTGTTTGTGTTTGAGTTGGGTTTGAACCGAGCTGGAAATGTACTCGTCTTGATTGGTCGTTGTAGAGGATCTTGGCTAAGGATGGTGTGGTGTTGTGTTGGGAATTTTGTTTTTGTTTTGGCCTAATGAGGCCATGTTAACGTTTAATCTCAACAAAAGCCAAACAAACCCACACCATGCACCCTTAGTTGAGATCGTCTACTACTACCAATCAAAAGTAGCGTATATTCAAGTTCGGTGCAAACCCGACTCAAACACAAATAATATCACGAATATAATCTGTGGACAAAGTCCCGGTCCACCTAAGCGAGTCATGCACTCCGACAACTGCATCATCACCATCGGCCCTCGCGGCACACCAAAGAAAAAAAAAACATATCTCAATGATACATAAGATTATTGGGATAAATAGTTGATACGAACCAAACTGTCCATACGTAATATTATTTGATATACGAAGTTATTTGTGGTAAGCGACCTTATTTTTGGGAGAGGGTGTCCCTCCTGGGAGATGAGCGAGGTGGAGGGTTTCTTTGAGAAGTGGGCGAGCTGGTTTTATAGAGTAGCGACCTGGAGTATGAGGATGAGTTCTCATATAGGGTCGCGACCTCTTATGGTTTGAGCTGTGTACTTGAGTTCGGTTATGGATTTTTGTGAATATTAAGCTTACGGGCTTAGTGTGAGTGATTTATGAGGTTTCGGTGGAGTGTATGGAAAGAATAATAGGCCCAGACATATTCTATTAATTTAATGAGAGGTTTATTATTTATGAGAACTTAGTATATGGGAGGAATCCTAATTCTAAAACAGTTGTGGTATTTATGGAATTATGGTAGGAGAAGGTAACCCTGGCTTGGGGAGGACTTCTCCTATCACTATAAAAAGAGGAGCATACCTCTCTTCATCCCTCAGAGTCGATATTGATCTATCGCATTACTGTTTTATATTTGAAGAGAAGTGTTGAGTGTTTTGATTTCGCTTATTAACTTAAGCGTCGGAGGGCCTTAAAGGGCTCGAAATCTGGCCCGTTTGAGGCGCTATTTTGCAGGACCAGCTAGGTCGCTAGAAGGTTCGGTGAAGGCTTGGCAGGTCGCTGTGACATATTTGAGATCTACTTCAGGTCGTTGATCTCTATTCTGAGGTTAGTACCCCATATATTTGGTAACCCAACTTTTTTGACGTATCAAATTGGCGCCGTCTGTGGGAAAGAGGGACATCGAGTCCTTGAGCGAAAGACGTGAGGATACACAATTTTTGTAAGTCTAAAATCTGACTGCGCTATAAATTTAAAAAAAAAATTCTAACGATTCAACCGTTGGATCGTGTTGAAATTTGTACAAACCCTTGAGGACCTTTTGAATCACATTTTTAACGGTGGAGATCGGATTTTGAGGTGTGAGGGAATATATATGAGTTTTCGAGTGAAGCAAATTTTATTTTCGAAAAATTTTGCGCAGCGTTTTTCAAAATACGATTGTGCATAATAAGACCGTTGGATCAAGCCAAACTTTGATATGTTATTCTAAACGTATTGAAGTTAAATCTGAATGGTGGTGATTTTAATATGAGTTCATAAAAACTTTATAACGAATTTTAAACGGAGCTGATCCTGTTTCCAAAAACTGCTTGTCTAACTTCTTTTGAAAATTAAGTTATGCACAATTTAATTGTTGGATGGAGTTGAATTTTGGATATAATATGTACGATATATAGTGGTTAAATATGAATAGTGGTGGAGATCAGGTTGTGAAGATTTATGAGCGCGAGTAAGGGCTGTGATACTCGCGTCTTACTTATCGATTATTTTTATGATCATATACTAACGAACTGAGTGCAGGTCTATTTATTTAGTTTGTATTGTTTTTAATCTTGGTTTTTAAGGGTTACCCTATATGGCTGGAATATGACCCGGGAATTGTCAATACAAATAAACGCGATGAGGTCGCGTGTCAAAATACTCAAGGTCGATTTTGTTTGTTGCTCGGAGTTTAAGACGATGAGGTCGCGTATCAACCGAACGCAACAAAAATTGAGATAAGTATTTATTTTCTTTGAAAACGAAACGTATGCAAATTGGGATCATATATGCCGATCTTGGGTAACGATTGTGATGATGGATGTAATTTTTACACATGTTTGTCTGTTTGCTTGATTGTATGGGTTCGATCGTATGCGTGTGACATTCAAGTTCTTTTGGTGTCATGCAATTAATTATGAGTTTGGATGAGGTTTAAAATTTATGATGAGTAGGATTATTATGCGTGGAGCTTTTAATGTGTTTGAGTACTTTGATATATTGGGGTGATGGTGCTACTTATGTTTTTGTTGAAAGTGGAAGATGATTAATTTATGTATTTTCTATAAAGGGATGACTATGAGTGTCGTGATTGTTTAATTCATGAAAGGAGAAATTCAAAATTTAATTCATCTATAATACTTTGGAACCTCGTGTTGTGCTAATTGTGAATTATATGTGACAATTCCAAGGGTCGATGGAGTGATAATCATATATGAAGTTGGATAGTTTGGTCTTGGAATTCTTTTACGAGTTTGATTGAATGGATGGTGGGTGTTAATCGTATGTGGAGAATGCTAATTGGATTTATGTGGTTTTGTTTTGTGGGGATATGCATGTGGTTTAACACTTGGTTGGGGGAAGACCTCTTTTATTCTGTATGATTATGAACAAAATAAGAATCGCTCATTCTTGCACATTCCTGTATGAAAATACTGCACTGCCACACTTCAGTAAAATGGTCATAACTCACTGTCGGATTATCCGTTTTGAGATCCGATTCTTTCATTGGAAACTAGACTCGTAGAGTTTTCTAGTGGCATATAGTTTGTTTTCTAATTTATTACCAATTAAAGCAGTTTAATCTTTAAAGTTGGTATATGTACTGAAAATTCTTGTGTCAAGTTTGTTAGAACCCATAAGGTTTGATGGTGATATGATATTTGTGGTTGTGGTAAGGAAAAATATTTGATTTGAAAAATGTTTGGTTAACATGTTATTGGTACGAGTAAGGTTGCAATATTCGAATGATATCTTCCATGGTTATGCTAACGAATTTGGGTGCAAAGCCTGTTTAGTTCGTATTAACTTAGTGTTAACTTGTGAATTGCCCGATATGTAACTCGGTGATGAGTAAACCAATGCGACGAGGTCGCCAATGTTTAAGGCCGTGTACAAGGTCGCACATTCAAACATTGACAAAAGGGAGATCGGGGAATTATGCTACGTAAAAACAAAAAGGTCGCGTAATTGGATATTCGAGGAGAGGTGAATTTTCCTATAGCACCAATATGAATACGTATCGGGTACGATTTTTGAAATCTCATGAAAGGGATGGTTTCCAATTTTATGCCTTATTTATTTTTATGTGGTTGAGCATGGGGGGAATAACAGATTTATGCGATTTAATATGGTTAACTTAAAGTGATTTGGGACAATTTAAATGGTTATGGTGTGTGATTCAATTTAAATGGTTTTATGATCTGAGTTACGGACAATACGTATAATTAACATGTTACGGTCTTCGCGACCTCCTTACGGTCCCGTGCGACCTCATTATGCAGAACAAGGTATGGCTTTATGGTTATGAAAATGTTTAAGCCTCAACGGCCAGAGATTTTATGGGTTTTATGTTTAAATTCTGACGCTTTCATTAGGTCGACGATGGTTAAAGTCCGACGCTTTCATTAGGTCGGCAAGAGATTTTATGAATATGGTTAAAGCCTCGATGCTTTCATTAGGTCGGATCGTTGTTTTATTACGCCTAGAGGGCGATTATGAAGTTGTGTTGTGGACAGTTGTGGTTTTTGTGGCGGGAGAAGGTAACTCTAGATCGGAGGGCACTTCTCCCGTAGAAAGTTTGTGATTGTGGAAAGTGGTATTTTTGTGGCGGGAGAAGGTAACTCTGGACCGGATGGCACTTCTCCCGTAGAAAGTTTGTGATTGTGAAAAGTGGTGTTTTTGTGGCGGGA
>BMAC01000624.1:194934-211626 GCA_014905375.1 Phtheirospermum japonicum | reverse complement strand
TATGGAACATTGGGGGGAAATGAAGCCGACAGCGAGTTTGATATTTTGAATTGGTGGGCATCGAGGAAATTACTTTATCCCGTTGTTAACATCATTGTGAGGGAGATATCAACCGTTTCAGTTGAACAAGCATTCAGTGAAGAGGGGTACATGCTGGACGAGTAGAGATCCAACCTTAGGACCTTACAATCTCGAGGTTCAAATGTTGTTGCATGATTGGGTCAACGCCGATCGACGGAAATAAAAAAAATATTCTTAGTGAAGATGAAGAGAGCGAGACGTATTATAATACGAAATCTAACAACAAATCGATAAATGGATGAGTATAACACCCCCGCACCACTGCTTCCGATTCCTAAGGTAAGTGAGAATTACGTGGACTTTGATTCTCAAGGTAAGGGATACGTAGGCAACTATATTCAATTATTTGAAATTAAAATTTCAAATTTTAACTTCAAATATTTGAAAATAGTTCAAGTCCAATTTCTTTTTAATTTTTTTTTGAATTTATTAAAAATATTATTTATATTTTCTCACTTAACTTCAAAATTTCAAAATTTTTTGAATTTTAACTTCAAATATATTAAGTGGTTCAATTTCACATATTTTTAATAAATTCAAAATTTCAAAGTATTAGTTCTATTTTCTCACTAACTTCAAGTTTTCAAATATCTTCTAATATAATTTTTTTTATTTTAACTTCAAATATTTTAAAATAGTTCAAGTCCAATTTCTTTTTAGTTTTTTTTTTAATTTATTAAAAATATTATTTCTATTTTCTCACTTAACTTCAAAATTTCAAAAGTTTTTTAATGTTAACTTCAAATATATTAAATGGTTCATTTTAAAGGATTAGTTCTATTCTAATTATAATCTCTTATTTTAATTTCAAATATTTTTAAATCGTAGTTCAAGTTTAATTTCTTTTTAATGATTTTGAATTAAGTCAAAGTGTTATTTATTTCTATTTTCTCACTTATTTAATTAGATTTTTTTAAATAAAATAACATATAGATAAACAAAGGGAAAAAAAACAAGAAATATGAATTTTTAATGTTTAAAAAGGAAAAAAGAAAAAAAATCGGCCAAACCGAAATCGAAACGTGAACCTGCGGTTTGCAAACCGCCAGAAATCAGTCAGTTTTACGGTTCGGTTCTGGTTCGAGGTTTCTGACGAAAACGAACCGGCGGTTCGAACCGTCTGGTCATGTCTACTTATAACAAATATGAATTCTCCTATATTGTGAATACCACAATTCAAAATTCCAACGAATGTTGATCTAAACTGGCCCTTGGGTTTTTCAATCTCTATGTTTCTCTTTCATCTGTTTCCTCTTTTTATTCAAATTAATTCAATTCTTTTTTTAAAAAATATTTTAAAATGATAAAAAAAATGAAATAATTTTTTTAACAAAAGAAAATTGTAATTATTTACGATTAACATTTAATTCCAGAATAAATCTCATGGAGATCAATCATATTTGTGATTATATTATCATATTAATAGCTATTATCACACACTACAAAGAAACAGCAGTTTTTCGAGGGAAAAATCGAGGGAATGAATTCCCTCGTAAATTTTCGAGGGAAAACCGAGGGACAGAGAATTCCCTCGATTATTTCCGAGGGAAAATCATTCCCTCGGAATATCCCTCGGAAATTCGGAGCCAAAATATGCTGCCATAATTACCGAACGACAAACCGAGGGATGACCGACGGATGAGTTTCCGAAGGAAGTAGTACCTCGGAAAACGGAGGGATCTATAATTCCCTCGGTTTGTTTTTTAATTTTTTTTTAAATATTAATTAAATTTTCGAGGGAATGCAATTTCCCTCGGAATGATTCCGAGGGAAATTTTATTCCCTCGGAAATGTAATTAATATTTAAAAAAATTAAAAAAAAAATAAATTCGTAAAAATAGAAAAAAATAATAATAAATAGGATTTATTTTCGGGACGCCGAGCCGCACACCTCCCCGTCCCGGTCGTAATTTTTTGGGTTTTGTTTTTATTTTTTTCTATTATTTCGGTTATTCTTTCAAAAAATAAAAAAATAGAAAAATCGTAAAAACTCGACCGATCCTATCATCTTAGGCACGTGGGGTGGTTTTACCCCAAATTCGATCAAAGAATACCAACGAGCACGTGCGTTTCTACACGTGTCGTGGGATTCGACCAGCAACAAGATACGATCGATCGATGAACTCCTTCGGTTGGAAACGCGAAGGAGCATAGCGTCGTGATTTTTCCATATTGGAGGAGGGGTGCATCTCGTCGTCGTGGAACCACGGGGGTCTGGCGTCGATCGTTTAGGACGCGTTTTCTATTTCTTTTCGATTTTAGATGAGAAAATAGAAAAAAAACTCGAAAAAATAGAAGAATTCGAAAAAAATAGAAACGAATCCCACCATTTCACGACCAGGGCGGGGAGGGGTGCGCCTCGGCGTCGTGGAACCCAGGCGGGCGTCGATCGTTCCGCACGCGTTTTCTATTTTTTTCAATTTTAAAAAAAAACCCCGAAATAATAGAAAAAATAGTAAAAAATAGTAAGAAAACCCAAGAAATTACGACCGGGGCGGGGAGGGGTGCACCTCAGCGTCCCGAAAATAAACCCTATTTTTTTTCTATTTTTTTTATTTTTAAAGAAAAACGAGGGAATCAAAAATCCTTCGAAATTCCGAGGGATTTCTGGATTCCCTCGATTTTTTCAAAAAATAAAAAAAATCGAAAAAAATAGAAAAAAATAGAAAAATCGTAAAACCTCGACCGATCCTATCATCTTAGGCACGTGGGGTGGTTTTTACCCCAAATTCGATCGAAGAATACCAACGAGCACGTGCGTTTCCACACGTGTCGTGTGATTCGACCAACAACAAGATACGATCGATCGATGAACTCCTTCGGTCGGAAACGCGAAGGAGCGTAGCGTCGTGATTTTTCCATATTGGAGGAGGGGTGCGTCTCGGCGTCGTGGAACCACGGGGGTCGGGCGTCAATCGTTTAGGACGCGTTTTCTATTTTTTTTCGATTTTAGATGAGAAAATGGAAAAAAGCTCAAAAAAAATAGAAGAATTCGAAAAAAATAGAAACGAATCCCACCATTTCACGACCGGGGCGGGGGAGGGTGCGCCTCGGCGTCGTGGAACCACGGGCGTCGGGCGTCGATCGTTCCGCACGCGTTTTCTATTTTTTTTCGATTTTAAAAAAAACCCCGAAATAATAGAAAAAATAGGAAAAAATAGTAAGAAAAACCCAATAAATTACGACCGGGGCGGGGAGGAGTGCGCCTCGGCGTCCCGAAAATAAACCCTATTTTTTTCTTTTTTTTTTATTTTTTAGAAAAATCCGAGGGAATCAGAAATCCCTCGGTTCCGAGGGATTTCTGATTCCCTCGGTATTTTCAAAAAATAAAAAAAAAGGAAAAAATAGAAAAATCGTAAAAACTCGAACCGATCCTATCATCTTAGGCACGTGGGGTGGTTTTGACCCCAAATTCGATCGAAGAATACCAACGAGCACGTGCGTTTCCACACGTGTCGTGGGATTCGACCAACAACAAGATACGATCGATCGATGAACTCCTTCGGTTGGAAACGCGAAGCGAGCGTAGCGTCGTGATTTTTCCATATTGGAGGAGGGGTGCGTCTCGGCGTCGTGGAACCACGGGGGTCGGGCGTCGATCGTTTAGGACGCGTTTTCTATTTTTTTTTCGATTTTAGATGAGAAAATGGAAAAAAAACTCGAAAAAATAGAAGAATTCGAAAAAAGTAGAAACGAATCCCACCATTTCACGACCGGGGCGGGGAGTGACTGCGCCCTCGGCGTCCGGAAATAAACCTATTTTTTTTCTAATTTTTTCTATTTTTTTCGATTTTTATTATTTAAAAAAAAACCGAGGGATTTCGGATTCCCTCGGTTTTCCGAGGCACTGTATTCCCTCGTAAATGTTAACCTAATTAACCAGCGGGCTTGCCCGCTGGTTTCATTGCGCAGCCAAAACGAAAGAAAAAACAGAGAAGAGAAAAAGAAGAGAAAAAAAAAAAGTGGTTCAGCCCTTGCCGCCGCCGGAAAGCCGCTGGTTTCACTTACGCCATCCACCCTCCAGCTCCATCGCCGACCTCCACAGACGTTCGCCTACCGCCGCCGACCTCCACAGACGTCACCGCCGCTCGAAGGTCCACAGCCCGTCGCCGCCCGTAGCCGCCCGTCGCTGCTCGTCGCCACCCATCGCCGCCCGTCGGTTTTCAGTCCACAGCCCAAACCAATGTAAGTTTTTTACATGGTTTTTCATTTTTTTTTTTTTTTGTATATTATTGTAAATTTCAATTAGGGTTTTAATTTAGGTTTTATTGTTAATTTTAGAATTAAGGTGCAATTTAGGGTTAGTTTTAGAATTAATTTTAGGGTTAATTTATAATTAGGGCCATTTTAGTAATTATTACACAATTAGGGGTCAATTTTGTAATAATTATATAATTAGGTTTTAAATTAGGAATAATCAATTAATTAGAGTCCAATTTAGTAATTATTACACAATTAGGGGCCAATTAAGTAATTATTACACAATTAGGGGCTAATTTAGTAATAATTACACAATTAGGGTCCAATTTAGTAATAATTACACAATTAGGGTCTAATTTAGTAATAATCAATTAATTAGAGTCCAATTTAGTAATTATTACACAATTAGGGGCTAATTTAGTAATTATTACACAATTAGGGGCCAATTTAGTAATTATTACACAATTAGGGTCTAATTTAGTAATAAATACATAATTAGGTTTCAAATTAGGAATAATCAATTAATTAGAGTCCAATTAAGTAATTATTACAGAATTAGGGGCCAATTTAGTGATTATTAAATTAGGGTCTAATTTAGTAATAATCAATTAATTAGAGTCCAATTTAGTAATTATTACACAATTAGGGGCTAATTTAGTAATTATTACACAATTAGGGGCCAATTTAGTAATTATTACACAATTAGGGTCTAATTTAGTAATAAATACATAATTAGGTTTCAAATTAGGAATAATCAATTAATTAGAGTCCAATTAAGTAATTATTACAGAATTAGGGGCCAATTTAGTGATTATTACATAATTAGGGTTCAATTTGGGAACATTCAATTAGTTAGGGTTCAATTTGTATATATATTGTTCATGCATGGGAGGCCGTGGTGATCGGCCGGGGTTTATTTTTGTTTATATATAATATTGTCATTGGTGTTGTTGGTTGTATACCGTCGGATGTTGACGTGGGTTACGGCGCCGGCCGGGAGGTTMTGTCCCTCCAATAGCGGGTTTTRAWATTTTATTTCTAAAAACGTGATAGGGTGTCACGCGATTTTATTTAAGTTTTCAAAATATTTTTAAAAAAAATGTGACGGTGGTAATTGCTTATTTCTAAAAACGTGATAGGGTGGTAATTGCTTATTTGGAACCTTGGCGAAGTGACGCGATGCATATAGATTACTTGTTTCAAAATTAATATCATATAGAAAAATTTGAAACGGTGTTTTGAATTATTCCAATATTCCTTAGACCCGTTTGAGATTTGGTATCATATATAGAGTTTGATACTAAATTTCGAATTGTCCCATTTTTGGACAGTTTGAGAATGTGACTTGTAGTATGGTTATCTTATGTGTATATTTTTTTGTTTAGTTTTGAAATTTCGGTTTCTGCATCTCTCTGATTGTTCTCGGGTGCACTGAAATATACGTGCACTACGAGAACTGGGGGGAGATGCTGCCGAAATTTTGAATCTAAGAAAAATACATATGTTATGATAATACATACTACTAAAATGTCCCGTTATTGAATGGGATAGAAGCCTTACCAATTAATACATACTACTAAAATGTCACATTCTTTTTTAATAACTACTTTTTTTTATTTGGATTTATTAATGCGTTTGGTGTCTAATATATACTGGTATTTTGTAAATTACTCGTATTATTATCTAATAAATTTATCAGATGCCGTTGCATCGAGGATCCGGTAGCGTAGGTCGATCGGATATCAGGTCGGCTCATCGTTTAACTGATTTCGACACCGACTACATGGGTCTCGGGACTGATCATCCAGCGACGCAGACCCCGATGTCGCATACACCATCATCACAGACCCCGTTCGACGCGCGTACATCACGGACCCGACGACAGTTGGTCGCACCGCAGAGGGGTATGACTCAGGTTTATATTGCAGGGGCGAAGTAAGTAAATCAATAATTTTAAAATTATAATTATCATTATGATTAAATTTTACCGAGGGAAAAAAATAAAAATACAATTGAATACAGGCTGCACAGCACGGGGGGCAAGGTGTCCACTATACTCCGTTTGATCTTTGAGAGGGATCTTCATCCCGCCGGGTGGCGCTATAAGGCGGTCCCCAAGGAGGTTAAGGCGTTCTGGTGGGAGATGTTTAAGGTAATTATTATTTTGTGTTCAAATTTGTTAGTATTTACCGTAAAAACACAATCATATGTTTAAATTGAATTGTAATTATTGTTTTAATTTGCAGGAGCTTTGTTATTGGGACCCGGAGGTGTATAGTGAGAAAGACATACAGAAGGTATTTTTTCCGATGATCGGGGACCTTTATGGGAAGAAGCTTAACGAGTATAAGCAGTATATTACCTCCCATGGTGGTGGTCGGCCGGAGTGCCTGACCGAGGAGGTCTATAGGTAAACGATTTTGTTATGTGTTTTTTTATTAAATTAGAATTTTTTATTTATAACATATAAATTATATCGTATCTTATATATCATCCATTTCAATTAGGGCTTGGAAGGTTGAGTGGGATAAGCCCGAGAACAAGAAGAAATCCGAGCAGTGCAGCAAGAACAGGAGGAGCGAGCCTGCTGGGCCGGMGACTGGGATGTCGAAGCACACGGGGGGTGCTAGATCTACTATCGACCATGCTTTGGATATAGTAAGTGATTTTAGAATATAATAATATAATATTTATTTGTTTAATTTTAATGTTAATTATTTGAAAAATCTATTTGAATACAGGAGCGGGAGACGGGTGCGCCGGCTACGTGCTACGATGTTTTTAAACGTACGCACCAAAAGAAAGACGACGCGTGGGTCAATAGGAGATCTACTAATATTAATGTGAGTCTCTTTCTTATTTTTTACTTATTCATTGATTTTAACGTCAAATTTTAATAACGAGTTGTATTTCAGGAGGAGTACGAGCGACATCTGACCAAGGAATAGGAACGTGCGTCTTCCCAAGAGGAGAGTAACGAGGTTGACCAGGACCAGGTTTTCCTCGGCGTCTCCGGGTTGAGTAAGGGACGGCTCTACGGTACCGGCGCGTATGGGAAGATGATGGCTGCTGATAAGGGTTTATTGAAGGGTGGCTCTTCCACCTCCTCCAAGTCTGATAGGAGCCAGATCAGAGAGTTCGAGGCGCAGGTCGAGGCTCAGAGGGCGCAACTGGAGGCGTTGTAGCAGCAGGCAGCCGGGGAAATGCGACAACGTGCGGAGGAGGCAGCCGACGAAAGGCGACAACATGTGGAGGAGCGCCGGCAGCAGGAGGACTTTCAGGCGAGGATGGATGCCCAGATGGCACAGATGGCTGAGATGTATGCTCGTTTCCAGCAGCAGTTGCCCCCTCCCCATCAGCAGCAGCAGTACCCCCTTCCCCATCCATAGAACATTTTTACGGTTCATATAAACTTTATTACTGTGTTGATCGAACGCATGTAATTTTTCTTAAGATTTCAAATATTTTTTATAATAATTGGTTTATTAATTTGCCTTTTCTTTAATTACTTTTTTCAAAATTTTTGGGAATTTTAATAATTGAACAGGAATTAAAATTAAAACTAAAATTTCAAAATTAATAAAAAAAATTGAAACCGAGGGAAGAATCCCTCGGAAAGGCAAAAAAAAAAACCGAGGGGATATTTCCTCGGAATTCCGAGGGGAAAACAATCCCTCGGAATTCCGAGGGAAATATATTCCCTCGGATTGTTTCTATTTCCGAAGGGTTAAAATCCCTCGGAATTCCGAAGGAAAACAGTTCCCTCGGAATTTCGAGGGATTAGTACCCCTCAAAAATAGAAAAAAAAACGAGGGAAAACAGCCTTCGGAATTCCGAGGGATTGCACGGGGGTGTTTCCGAGGGAATATATCCCTCGGAATTCCCTCGGGGTTTTTTTCCGAGGGGTATTTTTTCTCGAAACAAAATTTCGAGGAGTGTTTTTTCGAGGGACTTTTTCCCTCGATTTTTCCCTCGGTTTGCCCAAAACCGAGGGATTTTTCCTTAAAGCCGAGGGAATATTCCCTCGAAAATTTCAAATTTTTTTGTAGTGACAAAGTATAGTTAGAACATAATAATCACAAAAGTATGTTAATATATTATTTCGAAATCGTATTTTGGGGTTTTGTTTAACTCGTACTATGATTAATTCTTATTATGATTCAATAGTTTTTATGTTGCATGTTTTTCTTTGTGAAGTGTATAAAGTTCTTGTTAATTTAGTTGGAAATGTCTACATTCAAAGTTCAAGTACCACTTGTACTAACCTGACTCAAATACTCTCTAGATAAGTGATAATTGTCTAATATTAAATTTACAAGGTGAACATTTAGTAAGCCACGTCATCCACACATCCTGCCAAAATAATTGGCATATAACTCTTCACTAGCGATGTTGTAAAAAAAAAAGAAAAAAAAGAAAAAGAGCAAGTCTCATGTGTGACGGTCACATGGATCATTTATTATGTAACGGAGCTCTATACTTATTCAGACCCGGATTTGGTCCATCAAGTTGGGTCGGACTAGGCATATTTATTGGGTTTAGGGCTCCGTCACATAACAGAAGACCCGTGTGACCGCCACATTTGAGTGTTTGCCAAAGAAAAAAACCTCTTCACTAGATTAATCATTAAAAATACTTTTAACTATTGGAGAAGAAATGAGGAAATTAGTGTTAAACAAATCATATAATCTTCACATCCTTCAAATTAATCATTACATAAATTTTCACTAAACCAACAATTGAAGATACTCCAAGAGCATCTTCAATAGCTAGTAAAAGATTTGGTCACATAGGCAAAATAAATTGCATTTTTTTGCCTCCAATATCTAATCTTCACATCGAGGAAGGTTGAGTTAGCTAGACATTGTAAAAGACAATGTCTCATCATGGACATGGTAAATGAAAATGTGAAGATAAAATTTACGTTTATCAACCACCGAAGAAGAAAACATGAAAGTGAATGTCAAACATGAATCATTCTTATATCCAATTATTATTTTCTGCGCATAAAAAAAACCCTTCAACAATGAATAATTTGCAGGTTTATATCCAAAAAATATACCCTTCTTAACTTTTGGTTCTAATTTACCCTCACTAACATGATAGTAAACAGTACACCCAAAAACCTTCAACAATGAATAATTTGCAGGTTTATTAGACCATACCTCATAAGGTGTCTTGCAATCAATGCCAGTGTGAGGACCACGGTTGATCAGATAGCACGCAGTGTTTACTGCTTCTGCCAAGAACTTTCTAGCCAAAACAGCATTTGAGAGCATGCATCTCGATCTCTCCAGCAATGTCTGATTCATGCGCTCTGCCACACCATTCTGCTGCGGTGTGTGTCGAATGGTGTGGTGTCGAGCAATCCCTGCGTCCTTGCAGAACTCGTTGAAATCAAACAAATAAAATTCCAGGCCATTATCAGTTCGCAATCGCTTGATCTTCTTCCCAGTATGATCTTCTACCAATGCCTTCCACTGCTTAAATCTCTTAAACGCTTCACTTTTGTTCTTCATCATAATTACCCAAGTCATCTTTGATTAGTCATCAATTATAGACACAAAATATTTGTGGCCTCCAATAGACTCAACACGTGACGGACCCCAACAATACATACGAATGATGTCAAGAGTCCCCTTGGTCTGATGAATGGCCTTCTTTGGGAACTTGCTGCGATGAAGCTTCCCAAACACACAATGCTCGCAGAATTCAAGACTCCGCACTTTATGGCCAGAAAGAAGATCCCTCTTTGAAAAAATCTGGATCCCTCTTTCTCTCATATGACCGAGACTCATATGCCACAGCCTGGTCATATTCGTGGTTTGAACCTCGGATGATGCAACATCAGCATAACCTATCACAGTGGAACCTTGCAGATAATATAAGGTACCACGTTTTAGACCTGTTAGGACCACCTTTGAACCTTGACAAACATACATAACTCCACCTTCACCTTTAAAACTGAAACCTTTGCTGTCTAGAAGACTCAATGATATCAGATTCTTCGTCATCTGTGGAACATGCCTGACTTCATTCAAGGTGGAGAATACTCCATCATTTGTCCATATCCTGACTGAGCCAATTCCAACCACTTTGCAGACAGCACTGTTTGCCATGGAAACATTTCCTCCATATATCTGCTCATAAGTCGAGAAGAACTCACTTTTAGAACAAATATGGTACGATGCCCCAGAATCAAGAACTCACACATCATTACGATGTGATTGTCCAGCTGCAACCAAAGCCAGATCTTCTTCAGAACTCGTATCTGTTTCTGCCACAGCTGCAGAACCGCCGACACCCCCTTTCTTCTCCTGCTTCCTCTTCTTCTTAGGACAATCATTCTGCAAGTGCCCTAGTTCTTTACAGTAATTGCAGATGTCTTCGGGTTTAGGACCTTTTGAACCTTTCTGATTCGGCCTCCCTGTTTTCTTCCCAAATCTCCATTTTTCTTTACCTTTGACAAACAGCCCCGATGCTTGATTTTCTGTGGCAGAGCCAGTTGCCTATTGACGATCTTCTCTGATGTGGATGGAAGATCGAACATCTTCCATAGATATAGTATCTTTCTCAGTAATAAACGTTTCAACAAAATTCTCATACGATTCATGCAAAGATACTAAAAAAATTGAAGCAACGTCCTCGTCTTCTACTTTAACATCAATATTACGCAAATCTAGTAAAATTTTGTTTAACTTGTCTAGATGATCACGAAGGGGAGTACCTTCCTGCATGCGTAAACGGAACAGATGTTGCTTCAAGAGCAACTTGTTGGTTAGAGACTTCGTCATGTAGAGACTCTCTAAATTTAACCAAAGAGCAGCGGCAGTTTCCTGATCAGCAACCTCAATGATAACATCGTCAGACAGACATAGCATAATAGTCGAGTGGAACTTTTCTTCTCAGGTATTCCACTCTTCTTCATCTACATCCTTAGATTTAGGTTATCCTGATAGTGGTGCCCACAGACACTGCTGCTTTGGCAGAGATCGCATCTTGATCTGCCATAATCTAAAACTATTTATCCCGGTGAATTTGTTAGCCTTTATGTTGAAAGCAGACATTCTCGATCAGCAAAAAAAGAAACCCTAACGCTGCGGAAATACCCTGATCGAATCGACCAGGCTCTGATACCAGTTTGTTATGAATGAATACGATTATAAAGTAATAAAAAGAAAATGTAAAGAAGACACAGATTTCTGATCTCGAAGACCATATACATAGTATTGAGAGAATACACCAAATTGGGCTTAAGGCCCAAAACTGCATACCGTTTGGGCCCCGTACAACACGCCGAAGCGAGAGACTCAAGACATATTGTTTTGCATGTAATTGTTGTGTTTTTTCTATTGTTTTAATTATGATTTTAGATTATTTTTAGTGGTTCTTGAGTAGTTTAGCTAAGTTTTCTAGGTTGTTTTTCTTATTTTTGGGTTTTTGTGTTGTTCTTTTGATTTTATGTGAAAATGGGTTAAGTGGTTTTAATTGATTTAAAGTTGGCAAAATTCTTGGGTTTTTATGTGCAAAAATTCCTATTTTTATAGGCCAAGAGGCTTCAAACACCCAACATTCTAGAATACTAGCCACAACTTGCCACAACTCGCCACAGCAGGCGCCAGGGCCTCCTCCCAGCACTGCGCTTGCCAAACTGCTCGCCACAACAGGCGCCAGAGCCTCCTCCCAGCACTGCGCTTGCCAAACAGCTCGCCACAGTAGGCGCCAAGGCCTCCTCCCAGCGCTGCGCTTGCCAAAACACTCGCTAAACCTTGCGCCAAGGTGCAAATTCGGGTCAAACCTTGTTCAAACCCAGGAATTCAAGCCTTTTAGGCTAATTTGGCCCATTTAAACCCAGTTAAACCTTGTATAAATAGAACACAACCCTCATTTTGTAAATAGTCAATTCCTCCCAACCCAAGCTTGGGTTTGGGATTAAATTTTCTCTCTGTTGTTCTTAGTTTAATTTTGAAGATTGCCTTGGGTTTGTAAGCTCAAGATGAATCCAATTACTCCCTTGGATTTTCACTTTGATACAATTTAATTCAAGTTTGTACTCTTCTCCTTTAATTTAAGTAAGCTTCCTTTATTTTTATGCTTTGTTCTTCAATTTCATGCATGTTCTTCAATTTATGCTTTTTGCCTTAGATCTTTGATTTCGTGCTTGGTCTTGAGAATTGACTATAGAATCTAGATGATTGACACATCTAGAGCATAGATCGAGTCCTTGATCGTTATTATTTCAAGTTTTTCCTATGCTTTATTTTGAATCTTATTTTCATGCATAGTTTTAGGTTGAATCTTAGATCTACTCTTTGTTGCTAGTTATTATCCGTAAAGTTTTAAACTTTCACGTCAACTTTTCTTTCTATTTCTATTCGTGCTTTCGATTTGTGTTAACTTGCATTATTTGAGATTTTATGCATAGTTGTACCTTGTGCTTGCATGCTTGTACTTGGTGAAACATTGTATTTTCTTGCTTATTTTCATTATTGCTTGAATTTCTATATTGAGTCATACGACCGAGGCATCCGACCAACTTGGTATTTCAATTTCTAGTGTAGTTTATATAGGTTAATTGCTTTATTTTCATTTCCCTTGAAGATTGAAACACATCGATTCCTCAATTGAATCGAATTCCGATAACACCAAGCCAAGAACCCATTGATATATTTCAACACTACTAAAACTCTTCTAACAAAATGGTTCTGTTGCGACTCGGCTTGGTTAAGGATTTCGATTTAATTGTTGTTTCATTGTGTTTTTAGCTTTCATTGTTATTTGACATTTTTGTTTAGTATGTTAGGTACGTATATCTATGGTGGATACTTTCCCAACATGGGAGGGCATGGTGCAAACCATGTTGGGAATGAGATGTTGTATAATGGCCTTGGCAATGTGGGAGTGCATGGTGCAAACCACGTTTCCAATGGTGGATTCGGCTATGGTCAACCCGGGATGGGACGGCATGGTGCAAACCATGCTGGGTATAATGGTTTCTCGGGTACGAATGATCCGTATGGGGGATATGTGATTTTAATCACTTTCCGAATATGCACACTGCGAATTACGGTTCATATAGTGGTTATGATGCCCCCAATCATTTCCTGAATATGTCTAGTGGAGGCTTTTCTAGTCCGAATGGGAATGTTGGTGGCCAATTTCCGAATACCGGCCCGTATGGAAGTCCTCATGCTTACAATTTTGATCATGCCCCAATTGGTACCACTAATAGTGCTCAAAATCCCGACCCATATGAGTTATTTGGCGGTGTGAGCTCCAATGCCCAAAATGCCCTCCCCATCCTCGATATTCCGGTTGATGCTCCTATTCCACCCTCCGATCCAACCATCTTGGATATTTTGCAACAATTGCAATCTTTGAACAATAAGGCGGCTTCACTTGGTGCTCGATTTAATGATCTTGAATCTACGACCGACGAAATATACACGATGTTTGGGCAAATAGAGAGTGATATGACCGTGCTAATTGAAGCTAATGAGTATGATATATTGCCAAGCCAACCTTCGCATCCCCTTGCAGTCACGATCCTTGATAAGTATGGGGTGGTTGATAATGATCTTGTCCCGCCGTCCGAGGTGGAGGTGGTTTCTATTACGAATATTCTTACTCTTCCCGATTCTACCCTCCCTAGTTTTGCAAAGAATATTCCCGATGCCCCTATACCCTATCCATCAAGCTTATCCTTCGAGGTTTGCTTACGCATGGACGTAGCCCAAGAGTTGGTCGAACAAGCTTATATGGAGGAAATGTACCATGAGGGGGAGGTTGGCCCGGACGTTGATATTGAAGATTGTTGCGAGATTGTTGAGCCCCTTGTTTGTAATGATGAATCCATTGTGCTCCAACGTGCCCAAGACTTGTGTGACGAAGATCTTTAATGGGTCGTTGAGGGCACCGATGACTTTTTAGAGGGGGAGGTGGGGGTTATTGATGATAAGCTTGAAAAATTAACGATTATCTTGAGGAGGAAGAGCAGAGCAAGTCAATTTTCATCCTTGAAAATTTGCATCGAGAGGAAGAGGAGGAGAGGACGGTTAAAGTTCTTGAAGTTCTTAAGGGTGTTATTGATTGGAGACCCGGAGTGGTTGAGAGAGTTAGCCCTTTGAATTTGAGTTTTGATGAAATGGTGAGAGTCGGGATTTGGAGATTGTTGTGGGAAGGCTTAATATTCGTACTCGCCGAGAGCGAGTGGTGAAGCCCATTGACTTGGTTCCAAAGAAGAGCGGCATGTTCATTTTCGAGGATGAAAAAGGAGAGTTGTTGGCCACGAGGGCTACAACGGGTTGGAGGACGTTGATCGATTTTAAGAAGTTGAAAGTGTCTACCAAGAGAGATCATTTACCTTCCCCGTTTGTCGATCAAAGGTTTAACAAGCTAGTTGGCCAATATTCTTTTAGTTTTCTCGACGAGTCATCGGGACACTTCAAAACTACTATTCCACCCGAAGACCGAGTCGAGATGAGCTTCAATTGCCCGCTTGGAACGTTTGCTTTTTGGCGAATACTATTTGAGCTATGCAATGCGTTGAGAACGTTCCAAAGATCAAATCCTCACGACAAGGAGGATATTGTTTTGGAGGACCCTCCCGTTATCTTTCCACCTTGAGTAAGAAGGGAGTATGTCAAGCTAGTGACGTAAAACAAGCGCTTCTTGGGAGGCAACCCAAGTTTTTCTCGTTTATTTATTTTATTTTCTTTCTTTCTTTATTCTTAAAATGAAAATTCAAAAACATTTGAAAAATGGAAAAACTAAAAAAAAAAATTGAGTTGTCTTTTAGTCCTTTTTAGTTCTTAGCTTCGTCTTGTCTTGGTTTATGTACATATGTTCTTGCGTTTTTGATTTTGTTTGGTTTCTTTTTATAGAGCTTCGTTTTTCGACTTCAACCTTGGGCGATTGGATAAGTTGGTAGCATTCGAGGAGCCGAAAGATACTAGTCATGCTCGATTTTTGCTTGGATTGCTTGATTCTTAAGTGGACCCCACCAAGCTCGACTCAAACTCGCTCGGTTAAGGAATTTTCTATTTCACCCCCCTTTTACTTGATTTTCATTAAAATTCAATGAGGGCATTGCATGGTTTAAGTGTGGGGTGGGTAGGTGGTTAGGGTCCGGGTGTCACAAAGCATGATTTGTCTTTCTTAACTCGAGCCTTGGTGAAGTGACACATACTATTTGCGCATTTATATGGTTGAGTCATTTTGTGTCTTTTGTGTGTTTATTACATTGTTGAACAACTCCACATGCTTGGAAGTTTGAATAGTTTACTTGTCGGGTTTTTACATGTTTATGGCCTCTTGTGTAAGGAGTTGAATTTTTGTGCTTCGTCCAAAATCC
Source organism: Phtheirospermum japonicum (assembly GCA_014905375.1). Lineage (NCBI taxonomy): Eukaryota > Viridiplantae > Streptophyta > Magnoliopsida > Lamiales > Orobanchaceae > Phtheirospermum > Phtheirospermum japonicum. Next base: position 195,992 of record BMAC01000624.1, on the reverse strand, counting down.
ACCTATATATATATATATATATATATATATATATATAATATATATATATATATATATATATATATATATATATATATATATATATATATAGGATTAGGTTCAAATGAAACCCACGTCAATATATGCGAACCTAGGGACTAATTTGGACCGTAGATCTAATCATTTGTGTGGACCAGATTTTTTCTATTTTTTTTAATTTATTAAATTACTAATATGGAAGGCCAAGGGTTTTTATGTAAATTACAAGACCCCTAATCATGTTAAATGCCAAACAAACCCTACCCAAATCCTCGTCCCCTTCCCAGTCTCTCCCCACAAATCTCGTCCCCTTCCTTTCGTCTCTCCCCACCTTCTTTCTTTCCTTTCTTCTCCAAAATTCGGAAACGGCCGGCGCAGCACCACCTCCTCCATCGATCGTCGATGGCACCCCATTTGTCCTCTTTCCCCTTCCTCTTCGATCGTCCTCCGACACCGTTAGCGACCTCACCTGGGTCTCCTGGCGGCAGTGATGGTGATTATTTCGATTTGGACAGGGTTCGTCTGGCGACAATTTCCAGACCGGTAGCGACCTCACCTGGGTCTCCTGCGCTGCCTTCCGCGACCACCGTTGCTCTTCACACACCGCTGCGGCTCCAACCTTCTTCCCCCAGCGCTCTCCCACGTTTTTTCCGGAGATGGTGATGTATTTGGTGATGTTGGAATCTGTTTGATCGGTGTAGAGAGAGACGGTGGCCCACCAGTCGGAGATTGGGCGGAGGACAGTCACCGAGCACGCAGGAGCCGACCATCGTCATCGCCGCTGGAGCCGAGCACGTGGGTCGCAGGTTAATTTCTTTCCCCAAATCCCTCTCTCCTCCTTCGACTGGTTTGCGACAGTGGCGAGGTTTGGCTGCGGATGGGCGGTGAAGAAGGGCGGTGGCCAAGCGGCACGGCTGCAAGGCGGCGTTGGGTGGCTGAGTCGGGCTTGACTTCGGGTATCGCGTTTCGGTTGTGGGGTGCGCCTGGTGGTGGGTTGGGACGGACTGGTTTAGCTGCGGCTGGGCGGCGAAGAAGGGCGG
>BMAC01000624.1:180203-193222 GCA_014905375.1 Phtheirospermum japonicum | reverse complement strand
CACCCAACATTCTAGAATACTAGCCACAACTTGCCACAACTCGCCACAGCAGGCGCCAGGGCCTCCTCCCAGCACTGCGCTTGCCAAACTGCTCGCCATAACAGGCGCCAGAGCCTCCTCCTAGCACTGCGCTTGCCAAACAGCTCGCCACAGCAGGCGCCAAGGCCTCCTCCCAGCGCTGCGCCACTAGCCAAACCTTGCGCCAAGGTGCAAATTCGGGTCAAACCTTGTTCAAACCCAGGAATTCAAGCCATTTAGGCTAATTTTGCACATTTAAACCCAATTAAACCTTGTATAAATAGAACACAACCCTCATTTTGTAAATAGTCAATTCCTCCCAACCCAAGCTTGGGTTTGGGATTAAATTTTCTCTCTCTTGTTCTTAGTTTAATTTTGAAGATTGCCTTGGGTTTGTAAGCTCAAGATAAATTCAAGTACTCCCTTGGATTTTTACTTTGATGCAATTTAATTCAAGTTTGTACTCTTCTCTTTTAATTCAAGTAAGCTTCCTTTATTTTTATGCTTTGTTCTTCAATTTCATGTATGTTCTTCAATTTATGCTTTTTGCCTTAGATCTTTGATTTCTTGTTTGATCTTGAGAATTGACTATAGAATCTAGATGAGTGACACTTCTAGAGCATAGATCGAGTCCTTGATTGTTTTTATTTCAAGTTTTTCCTATACTTTATTTTGAGTCTTATTTCATGCATAGTTTTAGGTTGAATCTTAGATCTACTCTTTGTTGCTAGTTATTATCCGTAAAGTTTTAAACTTTCATGTCAACTTTTCTTGCTCTTTCTATTCATGCTTTCGATTTGTGTTAACTTGCATTATTTGAGATTTTATGCATAGTTGTACCTTGTGCTTGCATGCTTGTACTTTGTGAAACATTGCATTTTCTTGCTTATTTTCATTATTGCTTGCATTTCTATATTGAGGCATACGACTGAGGCATCCGACCAACTTGCTATTTCAATTTCTAGTGTAGTTTAGGTAGGTTAATTGCTTTATATTCATTTCTCTTGATTTTCTAAAGCTTGAAACACATAGATTCCTCAATTGAATCGAATTCCTATAACACCAAGTCAAGAAGCCGTTGATATATTTCAACACCGCTAAAACTCTTCTAACACATATCAACAAATTATTCTTCGATAAAATATTATTTAAATTTTACTAAAACATAAAAAATAAATGAGTACAAAATAAAATAAAAAATTATAAAAAATACACAAAACAAGATTGATTTACTAAATACTTTTGGATCGTGTTCATGCAAGCTCAACTGAAGTCATTTCAAAAATCAAATAAACAAAAAGCAAAGGAGAAAAAAAATGTAAATTGGTGAAAAAGAAAAAAAAGTAAAATTAATAATTATTGCTTAGTGTCCCATTTGATCTATTTTTATAAGTTCGTACTCAAAACAAAACCGCTATCTAAAACTCATTCTTGACCAATATAAAAAAATATCCATTCTAAAGAAGAAAATTGGACACACCCATAAAAATTGAACTTGAATTTATTTAACCGTGAAAGATGCCCTTTACACCGCTAATTCTCACCTGCACTTAACGTATTGGATGAGAAAAGCTATTTAAATGGTACCATGGAAATTGCTAGTCAATTACTTAGTTGAAAAAATGTAGTGTTGAGAATATTATTCTCGGCAATTTTTCATTTTGTGTGTTTGCCTTTCTTAGACTTTGATTTATTTAGGACTCTAGATTTATCTTCTGAGGTAGTTTAGGTCTTTATTTAGTTTCCTTATTTTTAGCTTAACTTGTTTATCAAGACTAGGAGTCTTGATTATTTAAAGGAAAGAAGATCGACACAAATTAGGATGGCTTTTGGAGAAAGGACGCAAGACATCCTCTGAGAAGCAGAACACAGCGCAAGACCTACTTGGAGTTACAAGTCGGAATCAAGAGATCTTCAACGTTGCGTAACCAACGAAGGAGATCGGATCAAGTCGTAGCATCAAGTATTTGTGTATCATGTGTTGATACATATGTTTTTCATATATTACTTAAACATTTTGTAATTGTTCTTGAACGATTAAGTAATATAGTTATTGGGTTTATACACCCATGTCGTAAGTACGTTTACTTACGAACTAAAAGTTTAACAAGTGTGTTCGTTTATTTTTATTCCGCTGTTTTTCTGATATTGCACAGTCTGGTGTTATCACTGGTGTTATTTAACATCACTCATAACACCTGGTTTGTTTTAAGTTAACATTTCTCAAACTGGTCGATGTTAAGTCTGGTGTTACTTATTACGAGACATAACATCTCCTGTCAAAATCATAGATCTACAAAATTACAATTGGCACCAGAGTAGGGTACTTTACATTAAGTATTTCGATTCTTATTTCTTTTGTAGATTCATTGACTTATGGACGCTCAAGGGAATCCGCGACCTCCTATCCTCAACGGACAGAACTACTCTCTCTGGAAACAAAGGATGCGGCGGCATATCAAGAACATCGATGAACGAGCGTGGAGAACCATTCTAGTTAGATGAGAGAAACCACGAGTTACTAATGCTGAATGAGAAACATTTCCCAAGAAAGAAATAGACTGGACTGCTGATGAGATTGCGGATTCAAACTGGAACTCCAAGTGCATCAACACCCTTTACGGATATGTCGACTCAAACTACTACAAGGTGATCAGGAAGTGCGAGTCAGCAAAGGATGCTTTGGATGCATTGCAGAGGGTGTGTGAAGGATCTCAAAGTGTGAAGAGGTCAAGATTGAGAATGTTGACTTCTACCTTCGAGGCAATGAGGATGGAGGAAAAAGAGTCAATCATGGACTATGCCATTACACTTTCGGAGATTGCAAATGAGTGTGGAGAACTTGGCAAACCCGTGTCAAATTCACACCTTGTTGAAAAATTACTAAGATCCATCTCAAAGAAGTTTAGTATCAAGGTGGTTGCCATCGAAGAATCAAAGAACACTGATAATTCAGACTTTGATGAACTGGTTGGATCGCTCAAAACGTTCGAAATGGAACATCTTGGTTCCAACTCAAAAGAGAAGAACGTTTCCCTCACTACTGATGTCAACTTGGATGATGACAGTGAAGCTGTCGATTAGAGAGATTTGATGGACAAGATCGAGAATACCACTCTTAGAGAATAAGAAGTGTCTATGCTCACTCAAAAATTCAACAAACATTTAAGGAGAAGAAACAACATTGGAGGCACATTTCTAAAGTTCAAATCAGAGAACCCACCTCCAAAATCGTCTGGACGAAAACTCTCTAATTTTCAGCCCTCATCGTCTGAGCCCAGGACAGCGAATCCACCTAAACCTCTCAGTGAAGTTCAATGCCACGAGTGCAAAGGATGGGGACACTATAAAAATGAATGTGCTAACATATTGAGGAAAGAGAGTTTGATGAAGATGAAGATAACCCTGACTCACCTAAGTCAGTTCCTGCACTGTTTGCTAATGTTGTCTAGGATGACGACATACGAGTTGGTAACTTCAATTCCAACATCCCGTGTCTGAATGTAGAGGTTGAGGAAACATCTGACAAATATAAGAAGTTGTGCATGGAGTATGATGAACTGTTTGCAAATTGGGGAAATCAGGTCCTAAAAGTAAAAGCTCTCATGATCAAAGTTGAAAAGCTAACTTATGAGAAGGAGGATCAGTTTAATATAATCATTCGTCTGGAATCATCCATCACAAGGAAAGACTCGGAATTGGAACGAGTGAAGGCCGACTTAAAGAAGGCTCAAGACACTCCCTCGAACCTCAACAAGGGAACTGTAAAGCTAGATGAAATTCTGGGAATGTCATTCCCAGAGTCCTCAAAACATGGGATTGGCTACAAATCTGAACAGGAAGTACAACAAGCTGACCAGGAACTGAAGTCAATCAAGCGTCACAAAAATAGAAGAAGACAGTATGTCTGTCATCAATGTGGAGAGGCTGGTCATATTCGTCTGTTTTGCTGGAAGAAGTCAGGAAAGAAAAGTCAGTTTCAAAGGACAGGGCAACATGTTATGACTCATGATAGTTTCCACGATTCCAACATTAGAGACAACAGCAAAGTCAAACAAGTCTTGATGAATAAGAAAGAGATCAAATGTAACATGATCTATACTTCCCTGAAATCTCACATTCCAGGAGTGTGGTATTTTGACAGTGGATGCTCCAAGCACATGACCGGTTCTAAAGACCTTCTCTCGAATATTATGAAATTCAAAGGTGGGAAAGTGAAATATGGTGGAGGTGCAAATGGTCAGATTGTGGGACAAGGGACTCTCCATGTTCCAGGCATTGTAAAACTCGAGAACGTGTTACTTGTGGAAGGACTGACTGCTAACTTGATCAGCATTAGTCAGTTGTGTGATGGGGGCTTTAGTGTTAAGTTCACAAGGTAAAAGTGTGAAGTCTATTATGAAGGAAACTCTTGTATTCTCATTGGTCAAAGAACTTCAGATAATTATTATCAAATAAATGGCGATGTTTTCTGCAAATTGTCTCAATTGAGAGATGTCGAGGTATGGCATCAAAAGCTTGGACACGTCAACTACAAGATGCTGGAAAGGCTAGTGAAGAAAGAAGCTGTAAATGGACTACCAAAGCTTAACACAAAGATCATTCCAGTTTGTGAAGCATGCCAAAATGGGAAACAAGTCAGGGTACCGCACCCACATGTTCAGAGTCTCACCGCTTCAACTGTTTTGAACTCATGCACATGGACCTCATGGGAGTGCTGGAGGTGAAAAGCCTTGGAGGTAAAAGGTATGTTCTGGTTGTAGTTGATAATTTTTCTAGACTTACTTGGTTTGGGTTTTTAAGGGAAGAATCTAAAGCTTTTCAAGGTTTTAAAAAACCTGTAAAAAAATTGTGCGTGCGTTTTGGAGTGAACATAGATAGGATCAAGTCTGATCATGGAAAAGAATTTGAAAATGAGTCTTTCTCAAACTATTGTTCAAAGGAAGTAATAACTCATGAGTTTTCCTCACCTATTACACCCCCCAACAGAATGGTATAGTCGAAAGAAAGAATAGATCTCTTGCTGAGATGACTAGAACCATGCTTATTTCAAATGGAATTACAAAACAATTTTGGGCAGAAGCAATGAATACTACTTGCCACACAATCAATAGGGTGTATTTCAGACCCGGGTTACATGTTACACCCAACGAATATTGTTGGGCAAAAAGATTAATTTGAGCTATTTCCATGTCTTTGGGTGTGTTTGTTATGTACTGAATGATAGGATGCATCTTTCTAAACTAGACCCAAAAAGTAACAAATGCATTTTCATGGGATACTCCCAAGACAGTCATGCTTACAGACTGTTTAACCTTAGAACACGTTGTATGATGGAATCCGTTAATGTGAAATTCGATGACTTGATTAGTGGTGTTAGACCGACTGAGGACAATGATCTGGTGTATGATCAAACTCCTCAATATGTTGTGGATAGCTTACATGATAGTGAAGGTACAGAGACTGAAGTTACAGGTGATGACAGGTCTGGTGACATGTCACCAAACCTAACACCAACTCCTGAAGGAGCAGACATTGTTGTGACTGAGGACCCGTCACCAGTCCTAACACCAACTCCAGAGGCTCCTGAATCAGACTCAAACTCAGATGAGGAAAACTCGGATACTCAAATTGACCTGTACCATAAAGACATTCCTTCAAGAGTTCAAAAGAATCATCCAACAGGTCAGATCATTGGAGATCTCAATGATAGAAGCACGAGAAAATGACAGATAAATTTCAAAGAAATGGTAAGACATGTTTGTCTGTCAACTAACTGCTCTCAAATCCAAGAGTCTTTGTTCCTTGCAACTACAGAACCGGAGCGTGTGGAAGAGGCACTGAAGAACGAGTTCTGGATTAAAGCCATGCAGGAAGAGCTGAACCGATTCGCCAAAAACGATGTTTGGGACTTGGTTCCACGTCCTGCAAACACACATGTCACCGACACCAAGTGGATCTTCAAGAACAAAACTGATGAAGCGGAGAACATTGTTCGAAATAAGGCAAGGCTAGTCGCACAAGGATATACTCAGATCGAGGGGATTGATTTTGATGAAACATTTGCGCCGGTTGCACGCATAGAATCGGTAAGACTCCTTGTTTCAATTGCTTGTCATTTGAAAACATCACTGCATCAAATGGGCATTAAGAGTGTTTTCTTGAATGGTGTTTTGAGTGAAGAAGTATATGTTGAGTAGCCCAAAGGGTTTGTTGATCCTCACAAACCAAATTTTGTTTTAAAATTAAAAAAGGCGTTGTATGGTTTAAAACAAGCTCCAAGAGCTTGGTATGAGAGCTTGACTCAACATTTATTATTTTTAAACTTTAGACGAGGTGAAGTTGATAAAACCTTGTTTCTCCTCAAATCCCACAAGCACATTCTTATAGTTCAAATATATGTGGATGATATTGTGTTTGGATCGACTAGTGAACAGATGGTGCAGAAATTCATAGCTAGGATGTCAGACACATTCGAAATGAGCATGGAAGATAACCTTTCGTACTTTCTTGGGTTACAAATCAAGCAACTTGACGATGGTATTTTTCTGTGTCAAACCAAATTTGCTAAAATCTCGTAAAGAAATTTGGGCTAGAGAATGACAAGCATAAAAAAACACCATTGGGAAAATAATTCAAGCTTTTTGGTTGCCTACTTATGAAAATTTGTCAAAAGATCAATAGCTTGCCCGCAAGTGAACGGGGTCGCGTGTAGTTTGGCAACTTGACTCGAGTCGTCTCTCAAGGAACATACAATCGGAATCTTTGAATAGTTTTGTTCAATTTCAAATAACACATACAAATAGGGGGGATTTGATGTGGATAGTTAACTACGAGTTTAAATAGCAAAAACTCAATTTTAAAAACTAAATTAACTACACTTAGATTAATTAACTAATTAGTAAATTAAACTAAACAATCAGAAAACTAATTTAATAACTAAAAAGCAATTCAAATTCATCAATTTAAACTAACCATTCAAATAATCAACTACTAACTGTTATAACCCTAAACGCTAACTGTTACTGCTAACTGTTGGTCCAACCGTTAACAGTAACGGTTAACAGCAACGGTTAACACTAACTGTTTAACAGAAACTAACATGAATTGCATACATGAACTAATCTCCAACCAACAGAATATTAAACTACCAACAATAAGCATATAAGACTGAAAATAAACTGAGATTAAATAACTAAATACGTTCAGCGAATCCAAACGAAACACAAGCAAACAATACGAACATGAACAAGCCAATATTCTAAAACTTGAAAACTAATGATTAAAACTAAGAAAACTAAGTAAAATTTCAAAGTACTCATTTAAGCTACTGGAAATTGAAAGATCTTCGGCTATTCCAAAGAGTGAACGCAGCGATCAGAACTTCAACGGATGAATCGGCGTCGAACGGCTTGAGAACTCGTCGTCGTCGATTCTTGGTTGCTCCTCGATCGTCGCATCTTGTTGTTGTTCTCCATCTTCGAAACCCTAGGATTACTCTCTGTTTTTAGGGTTAGCACACGCACACACAGACCTCGATGCTCGGAATTCGGATTAATGAAGGTATTTATAGAATTTTCTGAGACTTGAGCCGCAAGCCTGTCTGCTGCTCCTGGGCCCCGCTAACGGTTAGTTGCTAACGGTTATAGCAACCGTTAGTGGCAACCGTTAGCTGCTACTTTCATGTTCGGGCTTGCCACTAACGGTTTATGGTTAAAGGTTATGAAGTAACCGTTAATGCCAACCGTTAACTCCAAAGACTTGCTACTTTTCTCCGGAAATCTCGATTCTCATCTCTCGATCATTATACTTTATCTCTAATGCGCTGAACTCTCTCTGTTACTTAGCTGTAAGTGAAAAACACCAAATAATCACTTATTTTGCATCAATTAGATCAAAACATGGTAAGATAATTCGGAAGTCTAAATATACGAAATTAAGCTTATATGGTCCAACTTATACCAAAAACACTAATAAAAAGATACTAAAATACTACTAAAAATAACCACAAATGCATGTTAATCAACTACCCCACGCTTATTTGTTTGTTCGTCCTCGAACAGACGTTATTTTCAAAGTATAACTTGAAAGAAAAAAATAGCTCAGGCAATGAGTCGTGCTATGCTACATATATAATTTTGAAAATATAGGCACTCGTCACGCAACGTCAAACACTCCACCCTTATTACATTATCGCTTCAAAAACAAATGCATGCATCCTCTCAAAGGGAAATATATATAGGGTGATCACTCAAAACACTCAAGCAGTTGCTGCATAGGCCGTGTATACACTCAAATCATTCAAATACATGCACAATAAATAAGCACAGAAAATCAATCTCTTCTCAATCGCAAATTAAGCGTGCTGTCAAAACTAAGAATCGGAAAAGGACTTTACGGGTTGTAATGTAAGGCTCTTTGGACGGGTGTGGAATATATAAGTCGTGTGGCTAAATTCACTCAACTTAATCTAATCACGAAGCAATATGCTTCATCTTGTTCAAAAATAAAAACCTCACTACACACTCATAACGTAGCCCTTCAAACACATGCTATTTCTCAACTCGTAACTCTAGAACTGACTTGTAGCTCGAACCACTTAACTAAAATTGAAGCTCAAGATTTGATTCTGCTTTCAAATACAACTCGTGCCTTTTAAACATTAGGCTTTGAGAAAATAAACAATAAACCCAAAGCCTTTATAAACATAGGCAGCAACTTGACATGATACACCATCCTTCATTTTTTTTTAGAAGATGGTGATCCTTTACATTTCATAAATCCCTGATAAAAACTTCCAAAACACAACTAACCAATAAAGACAACTAACTCCTACCCCACGCTTTTAATGGGTTGTAGGGTCGACTCAAAAATCACTCATGGCTAATGGAAATGGATTATTTGGCTATGATTGGCTCATTCGGAATTTATAGTGGCTAAAAATTTATGGATATGGCCGGAAATAGGGTTTTTTTCTGTGCCTTAACCTCATTTTCAAAGTCAAACTACACACAGCGGTTTCAAAGAGATATCAAGACTGAAACTTATTCAAGCACACATGCAAAGATGATGATCACTCAGGCTACTCACAGGCTTTTTGCATGAAATATGTTTGAATTGATGCTGCTTTTAAGGTTTTGTGAAATCAATTGCGTCCAAGTACCATTTTACAATATATAATGATAAAATAAATTTTGAAAAATTATGCACTTATACACGCTCAAAGACAAGAACATCAAATCAAACATAGTTAACTTCGACAGGCAAGCCATACAAACACAATTCAGCGTGGAAATAGCCAATTAATCACACATAATCACGTTCAAATAATTTCAAGTGACAAATCACGAATTCAAACATGTAATAGTAACAAGAATATCAAATCACTCGACCCCCACCCCCCCTCCTATAAAAATTTGGCAAACTCCTGGTTGCCATAAATAAAAATTAAAGTAAGGAGAGGTAAAGAAAACGTCCCTGAAGAAGTAATTGGGTCGAGTCGCGTCACTTTGAATTCGTTCATCAGCTCGCCCTGTGAGATCGTCGTGATATTGAACAAATCTCAACACAAGAAAATAAAGAAAAACATATCTAACAAGAAAACAAATAACATAACATAAAAACGTCAAAGTGAAACATAAGTCAATGAATAAAAACAAAATAGAAAATACATCAACCATTCGGAAGCATATGGTCATGCGGACCCTGAAAAGGCATAAAATCCATCGGGTCAGCAGGCGGTGCTGGTGCTGGACCGTTCTGTCCATCTAATCGAAACTGCGCAAAATTGGCCGTCAGTGAAGTAAGCATGCTCCCGTAAGCCTCGACGCTCGTGTATAGCTGACCCATCCTCTCATGGACCTCTCTAGCTTGCTCCAAACCCAATCGCGCATCCACCCTACCGGACTCAATATCGTACTCCATGCCCGAGAGTCTATCGTAAACATTATCCCTAAAATCCCGAAACTCACTCAAGAAGGCAGTGAAGTAAGGTGGCACCGCAGCATGTGCTCCACTAGCATCCCCGTAAAATCGCTCAGGAGGGGGCTCTACCGTCTGCTCGACAAAACGCTCTGTGTGGGGCTCGTCAGAAAGCCTCGTCTGACGAATAGAGTCATGACTCCCCACAACTTGAGTCACCTCGTGACTCCGGCTACTCTCCCCATCTTGGCTCACAACAATCTCAGTCCCTGTAGTCACCTCGTCATCGGTCTCCTCGCCGTCAACGAGTACAGTCACTCACTGCCGTACTCCTCTTCGCTGCCCTAGCGGTCGGTATACTCTCCATGCCAACTCGAGAGGTTCCGGATCGTGACTAACATCGTCGTGGCTCAGCTCAACCCCACAGAACTCAGCGAGCTTCGTGATAAATAAACCATGGATCATCGGGGCTGCCCGCTCATCTCCCATCTTCCGGACATTCCTTATACTCCGGATCATCAAAGGAAGAATCTGTACAGTTAAACCTCGAGTCATGCACCAAAGAGCATATAACTCGTCCTTGTTGATGATCGTCGGCTCCTCCTTTATAATGACGCATCGAGTGAGGAATCGATAAGCCGCGTAAAGGGCGTTGTCCGTAACCATTGAGAGGGGGTATTGAATCCTCCCCGCGTATACCTCCCCAGTAATCTCCTCCCAAAATGCATACTCGTCGTCGCGGTGATCTCGACTGCGGAGTGTCGTGCGACCGTTGAAATTGAGACAACCCTCAACTTCTCCCCCATCCATAGTATACTCCACCCCATTAAAACGAAAGTATAAAGACCGATTGGGCATGAGCTCGAAAGTAGTGTAAAACTCGAGTATCAACCGCTCGTAGGCCGGGGATCTCAAATGTGCCCAATGGATGCACTCTAGGTTCTTAATGTAGCCTATGAATCTCTCGGCGAAACGATTCCCTTCAACTGCCTGATCCATCCAATAGTCTATGTCTATATAAACTGGACTTATGATCAATCGACCTAGCAAATAATGGTAAAGGTCGACCTCTTCTTCGTAAACCAGAAAAGGGGCTCCAATTTCATGGGCTAAGTTTTGACGTGGGGGTGACTCCATTATAAATCAAAAACAAGTGGTAACAAAGGAGAAACGACGGAAAAAGTGCCGGAAAAGTGGAAAAAAAAATTCGCTGCAGAAACCTAAGGGTTGGTCTTAACGGTTAGGGCAACCTTTAACCCTAAGAGTTACTGCTAACGGTTGCTGTAACCGTTACTGCAACCGTTAGCCCTTCGTCGAACGCCTTGTGTGCACAGCAAAAATGAATAATTCTCAGCCCAGAAAATCAAACTCAACCTGCAACCCAATCGCACCAGCAGACAAAAAGTGGAAAGATAAGCCACACTTACCCCCAGTGATTCGAGATCAAAATCTGCTTCAGATCCATCGAAGATCCACCTAAGGTGGTCGTCGCCGTCAAGAATCGTCATCGTTTCGTCATTGAAATTATCTGGGTTCGCGATGTAATGTTAACGAAGGGGTGCAAAAATTGTGCTAAGGGTTAGTGGTTGCGGGTTGTGTTAACGATTAGGAAAAGTGGGTTGTGAGAACCCTAAGGGTTGGGTATATAAAGCAACTTTGGGTCGGGCTGAAAAAGTTGCTAACGGTTGCCTCTAATGGTTAGGGTGACCCTTAGTGGTAACCGTTAGCTGGGCAGAATTTTCGCGAAAAGTATAAGTCGTTCGGAAGAAAATAAAATAATTCAAAACACGAACATCAGAAAGCAAATAAATATTATTAATAGTTCGCGAGTCGTGAACAACGAAAATTAAATAAAGTAAAAACAAATACGAGAATTAAAATAGAAAACTAAAGGATAAATTAGGATTAAAAATCCTAATGACTCGACTAAAAGCAAAATTTGCATACTACGACTCGCTAGACTAGGCAGATTCAAAGGTTCATTTGCCAGGCTCATATATCTTCTCCTCGAGCTCGGCAATCTTGTCAAGGGCGCCCTTCAGCTCCTGCTTCTATATCTCTTGTTTCAGTATGAGGTTGCCTCTAACTTCTTCAAGTTGACGAACTTCTTCTTCCTTCACCAACAAACGTTGCCGAAGGTTATGAGCTTGACGCATGAGCTCTAATCCCTCCCAGAAGAAGAACGTCCTATATTCTTTCTCCATGTCTAACTTAGCCTTCGTCTCCTCGAGCTCTTGTTCCAGCATATCGATATTGCTTTGCATGGAAGCGATCATCGTCAACGAGCGCCTTAAATTGGCGAATATGGATTCTGCCTCCTCGCGAGCTTTGGACAATGCAGTTCAAAGGCTTCGCACGATAGTTGCACGTAGACGATGAGCCATGGTTGAGGAAAAAGGGCTTATAAGCTTGGGCAAAAAGGAAGAGGTTTTGAGAGAGCCTTGAAGGAATTATGAAGTATTGAACCCTAGAAGGTGTCTATTTATAGGTATCTTGGGTCTTAAGATTAGGAATCCTGATTCTTCTTTAATAAAAGAATGAAGGTATGTTAATAAAACTTACCTATTTAATTAGAGCTCAAAAGAAGGTAACAGAATTATTCCCATAAGTTAAAATACGTCCAAGATTTGGTGCAAATCGAATCTTACCTTTCTGGAAATTAAATTCCTAAAATTTCACGCTGATAACCTTCCGTTTCTGCAAAGTCTGGGCCGTTAACGGTTGGTGCTAAGGGTTGGTGTTAATGGTTGACCAACCGTTAGTGCTAAGGAATGGTGTAACCTTTAGCAAACCGTTAGCTATGCGGTGCATTTTAAGAATTTGCAAGTTTTCCTGCACACTTAGCAATGGATCAACGCACAAATGCAAATTTCAAGACAGAGAAATAAAAATAAATAAAATAAAATAAAATAAGTGAAATAAAAAGGTACAGTTATTTATCAATTATCGCGTGCAGATGTCTGGTGGCAATGATTTGGCCGGAATGCGGCCTTGATTGGCGAAAAACAAGAAAATTAAAACTTCATCTCACGAGAAAATTAATATGTTTGAAGTAAATATTATTAAGAACGTAATCGCGG
>BMAC01000624.1:143681-179553 GCA_014905375.1 Phtheirospermum japonicum | reverse complement strand
CAAATACATAGGATTATGAAAGCCCTAAAAGTAGGAATCCTAAAGTGAATCTAAGTTCAAATAAGGTAGGAATTAAGAAATTTCCCTAATTAGTTCAGGATTCCCTTTAAAGAAATAAAATCTAGGCTTCCATTAATTGGTTACGCCCAAAATCCCAAAAAAAATTAACTTACCTTCTTGGAAAAGAATTTCCAAACAATTCAGCTCCAAATTAAACGCACCTGGGTGGCTAACGGTTACTCCTAACGGTTAGGGCAACCGTTAAGTAACCGTTAGTTGGTCTGAATTTTGCGCTTATAGGTAAGTGAGTGCAGCAACCGTAGGTGCTAACGGTTATGGTAACCGTTAGCGGTAACCGTTAGGTACACTTTTTCAGCTTAAATTGAAGATTTTGCACATTAACACCCGATTAAACGCACCATGGCAATTGACACGATAAAAACATAAATAAAATGAAATAAAGACCCTAAAATAAAATAAAAAGAAAAAGAAAAATCGAAAACTAACTAACGCTTGGGTTGCCTCCCAAGAAGCGCAACTTTTTACGTCGCTTGCTCGATGCAGTTCGAGAGGTTAATCCTTGGTAGACGGTGGATCTCGGAGTTCCACCACTTCATGATCCTTATTCAGTATCATCCCCTCACGATAAAGCTTCACTCGATGACCATTATCTTTAAAGGTCGTATCTTTCTTTTCATCATAAAGAGCAACTGCTCCAAAATCGTTTATTTCCTTGATCATGAATGGTCCGATCCATCTTGACTTCAACTTTCCTGGAAACAGTTTCAATCGTGAGTTATAAAGTAAATCTAACTTACCCACTTCCAAGTTTTTATCAACGATATGGCAATCGTGACGCTTTTTCATGGCAAGTTTTTGTCTCCAAGCACAGTCATACGCCTCGTTTCGCATTTCTTCAAGATGAGTCAGCTCCAGTTTCCGATATTCCCCAGCTCCTTTATGGTCCATATTGAGCTTTTGAATTGCCCAACTTGCTCTATGTTCCATCTCCGCCGGCAAATGACACGCCTTACCGTAAACGAGTTGAAAAGGGGTCAAGTCGAGCAATGTTTTGTATGCAGTTCTATACGCCCATAGTGCATCTACCAGTTTCGTGGCCCAATCCTTCCTATTTGGGCCCACTGTCTTTTCTAGAATGCTTTTCAATTGGCGGTTGCTGGTTTCCACTTGACCAGAAGTTTGAGGGTGGTAGGGGGTAGCCACTTTGTGTCGTACGCCGCACTAGTTCATCAATCTTTCAAATGCTCTGTTACAGAAATGACTCCCTCCATCACTTATTATTGTTCTAGGGACTCCAAACCTGCTGAATATATTCTCTTTCAGAAATTTCAAAACGGCGTCAGCATTAGCCTTGCGTGTTGGGATAGCTTCCACCCATTTGGACACATAGTCAACGCCCACCAGGATGTACTCAAAATCTCCGCTCCTTGGGAACGGTCCCATAAAGTCAATTCCCCACACGTCGAAAATCTCGACTACTTGATTTGGCACGAGAGGCATCTCATCCCTCTTCCCTATGTTCCCTGTTCTTTGGTAATCATCGTAGTTCCTGCAATAATCATATACATCAGCGAATAGAGTTGGCCAATAAAACCTGCCAAAAGGATCTTAAACGCGGTCTTTTGTGCCCCAAAATGACCATCAAGGTCGTGGCAAAACTGCAAAATGCTTGTCATCTCCTCATTCGGGACACAGCACCTGTTTAGTCTGTCTTAGCACCTTTTGAATACGAAGGGTTCATCCTAGAAATAACTCCTGCACTTATGCAAAAACCTTTTCCTCTCTTGGTAGTTCAAATGATTAGGTATAATACCACAAGCAAGATAATTCATGATATCAGCATACCAAGGAGTGATAGTCACATTAAGAACATAAGCATTTTCATAAGGAAATAAATCGTCTATCATGCATTTCTCATCATTTTCAGTTACCATCCTAGACAAATGATCAGCTACCACATTTTCACAGCCACGTCTATCTTTAATTTCTACGTCAAATTCTTGCAACAATAAAATCCAACGAATCAAACGTGGTTTACTTTGTGGCTTAGCAAATAAATGACGTAGAGCAGCATGATCAGTATGCACAATGATTTGGGCTCCTACAATGTAAGATCGAAATTTATCTAAAGAGAATACGACTGCTAACAGTTCCTTCTTAGTAGTTGTGTAGTTGCGTTGCGCATCATTTAGCATATAACTCGCATAATAAATAACCCTAAGCAACTTCTCGACACGTTGTCTTAGAACAGACCCCACTGCTTCGTTAGATGCATCACACATTATTTCAAATGATAGAGTCCAATCAGGAGCAACAACAACCATTGCAGACGTAAGTTTCTCCTTAAGAGTTTCGAACCCATTCATACAAGTTTTATCAAACACAAATGGAGTATCTTGAGACAAAAATTTACAAAGTGGGCGACTAATTTTTGAAAAATCTTGAATAAATCGCCTATAAAATCCTGCATGCCCCAGAAAACTACGGACTCCTTTAATATCACGAGGGGGAGGAAGGGTTTCAATAACGTCAATTTTTGCCTTATCTACCTCCAACCCTCTACTAGAAATAATATGCCCTAGTACAGTGCCACTTTTGACCATAAAATGGGGTTTCTCCCAACTCAATGTAAGACTCTTCTCAATGCAACGTTTTAAAACTTTAGACAAATTAGCAAGACAAATTTCAAATGAATCACCAAAAATAGAAAAATCATCCATAAACACTTCCAGAAAGTCATCAATAAAATCAGTGAAGATAGAAAGCATACACCTCTGAAAGGTTGCTGGAGCATTGCACAGACCAAACGGCATCCTCCGGAATGCAAATGTGCCAAAAGGGGCACGTGAAGGTAGTATTGCTTTGATCCTCCGGGGCTATAGCCACTTGATAGCAACCAGAAAGGCCATCCAAGAAGCAGTAAAATTCGTGTCCGGCTAGTTTGTCCAGTAATTTGTCAATAAATGGAAATGGGAAGTGGTCCTTCCTCGTTGAAACGTTCAGCTTCCTATAATCAATGCACATTCACCATCCCGTGGTCAGCCTGGTTGGGACGATTTCGCCTTTCTCATTTTCGATTATGGTGATGCCGCCCTTTTTGGGTACTACATGAATTGGGCTCACCCATTTTCTATCGGAGACTGCGTAAATGATCCCTTCCTCRTTCAACTTAAAAATCTCTTTCTTGACCACTTCATACAATGTTGGCTTCAACCTTCGCTGACTGTCTCGTACTGGTCTTGCATCGGGTTCTAACTCAATTCGGTGCATGCACGTAATGGGGCTTATCCCTTTGATGTCGCTGATGCTCCATCCTATGGCTTCTTTGTAGGTGCTCAGTACTACAGTCAGTTCTCTTTCCTCATGCTCCGTTAATGCTGAGTAAATTATGACGGGTTTTGTTTCGTTGGGCTCGATAAAAATGTACTTCAAATGACTCGGCGCAAGCGCAGGTGCGTTAGCTATTTCACATAGCTCCTCATCAAAATCTTCAAACCCTTCATAATCTTCCGTGATTTCGTTCAAGTCTATATCCAACATCTCGGCCACCCTGCTTAAAAATCCTGAGTCGTCCTCGACGCTTGATTCATCCAGCACAGTGATTCCCTTGAGTTCGTGAATGCAAGATGCAATAGGGTCAATAAATGAAAAATCTTCTTGCATCATCAGCGAGGGAGTGTTGTGCATATCTCTAATCGAGAATGTGACTGTCTCACCCAAAACAGATAAAGTCATTCTCCCTTTGTGTACGTCGATTAGTGTATGGGAGGTGGACATAAATGGTCTGCCCAGCAAGATGGTGTGTTCCGTGCCTTCCTTCGGAACTTCGCCGACATCGAGTATAACAAAGTCAACCGGAATTACCAATTCACCAACTTGGACCAACACATCTTCAACTATGCCAATTGGTTGTCGTATTGATCGGTCCGCCAACTGTAATCGCATCGTCGTTGGCCTCATTGTTCCAAGATCAAATTCCTTATATAGTGAGTATGGCATTAAATTGATTCCGGCACCAAGATCGAGCATTCCCCGTGCTGTTTACCCGTTAGTTAAGGCTATAGTAATGCAAAAGCTACCTGCTGGGTCTTTCTCCTTCTTCGGAAGTGGACCCTTGCATATGGCGCTCACCTCTTTGGTCAACTCGACTCGTTGTGCTGTTTCCAATCGCCGCTCCCTTGCGGCCAGCTCCTTGAAATACTTCAAGCTTTTTGGTTGCCTACTTATGAAAATTTGTCAAAATATCAATAGCTTGCCCGCAAGAGAACGGGGTTGCGTGTAGTTTGGCAACTTGACTCGAGTCGTCTCTCAAGGAACATACAATCGGAATCTTTGAATAGTTTTGTTCAATTTCAAATAACACATACAAATAGGGGGGATTTGATGTGGATAGTTAACTACGAATTTAAATAGCAAAAACTTAATTTTAAAAACTAAATTAACTACACTTAGATTAATTAACTAATTAATAAATTAAACTAAATAATCAGAAAACTAATTTAATAACTAAAAAGCAATTCAAATTCATCAATTTAAACTAACCATTCAAATAATCAACTACTAACTGTTATAACCCTAAACGCTAACTGTTACTGCTAACTGTTGGTCCAACCGTTAACAGTAACGGTTAACAGCAACGGTTAACACTAACTGTTTAACAGAAACTAACATGAATTGCATACATGAACTAATCTCCAACCAACAGAATATTAAACTACCAACAATAAGCATATAAGACTGAAAATAAACTGAGATTAAATAACTAAATACGTTCAGCGAATCCAAACGAAACACAAGCAAACAATACGAACATGAACAAGCCAATATTCTAAAACTTGAAAACTAATGATTAAAACTAAGAAAACTAAGTAAAATTTCAAAGTACTCATTTAAGCTACTGGAAATTGAAAGATCTTCGGCTATTCCAAAGAGTGAACGCAGCGATCAGAACTTCAACGGATGAATCGGCGTCGAACGGCTTGAGAACTCGTCGTCGTCGATTCTTGGTTGCTCCTCGATCGTCGCATCTTGTTGTTGTTCTCCGTCTCCAAAACCCTAGGATTACTCTCTATTTTTAGGGTTAGCACACGCACACACAGACCTCGATGCTCGGAATTTAGATTAATGAAGGTATTTATAGAATTTTCTGAGACTTGGGCCGCAAGCCTGTCTGCTGCTCCTGGGCCCCGCTAACGGTTAGTTGCTAACGGTTATAGCAACCGTTAGTGGCAACCGTTAGCTGCTACTTTCATGTTCAGGCCTGCCGCTAACGGTTTATGGTTAAAGGTTATGAAGTAACCGTTAACTCCAAAGACTTGCTACTTTTCGCCAGAAAGCTCGATTCTCATCTCTCGATCATTATACTTTATCTCTAATGCGCTGATCTCTCCAGGTTACTTAGCTGTAAGTGAAAAACACCAAATAATAACTTATTTTGCATCAATTATATCAAAACACGGTAAAATAAGTCGGAAGTCTAAATATACGAAATTAAGCTTAAATGGTCCAACTTATACCAAAAACACTAATAAAAAGATATTAAAATACTACTAAAAATAACCACAAATGCATGTTAATCAGAAAAACCAAGAAATTGTCGAGATATGATGTTGGGATCAGTGTTGACAACACCACTTATAGGAGTATGATAGGTAGTCTCCTATATTTAACTGCTAGTAGACCTGATATAATGTACAGTGTATGTCTTTGTGCCAGGTACCAATCGAACCCCAAGGAGTCCCATTTAAAAGTTGTAAAAAGAATAATCAAATATGTAGCTGGGACAAGTGATCTAGGGATTTGGTATACCAAAGATACGTGTACTGAACTTGTTGGCTACACTAATTCGAACTGGGCAGGAGATGTCGTAGATAGGTAGAGTAACACTCGAGGCTGTTTCTTCTTGGGTAGTAACCTGGTCTAGTGGTACAGCAAGAAACAAAACTGTATATCCCTCTCTACAGCAGAAGCTGAATATATCGCAGCTGGAAGTGCGTGTACGCAACTTTTGTTGATGAACCAGATGATTGAAGACTACGGTCTCCATAGTAGTGTTCTGACCGTATTTTGTGATAATACGAGTGCCATAGATATCTAAAAAATCCCATTCAGCACTCTCGTATAAACACATTGACATCAGGTATCATTTTATCCGAGACTTGGTTGAGAGAAAAATAGTGAGTCTTGAGCATGTAGGGACGGACGATCAACTAGCTGACATCAGTCACAACATCTGTACAATTTGCATGCATTTTTATTTTTCTGTCTCATACATAATATGAATGCATTATGTCCGATTTTTAGTGCAAAAAGATCTTGTGTTGTAATAAAAGTGGTGACAAAAAGACTGAGCTCTTCAACCAAGTGATTGTGGAACTTTCCTACAGAAACTGGCTTTCTCCCAGGTCCAAAAACAAGAGGTGTTAAAAAGCATTTGCTAAGAAAATTCCTCTTCGAACTTGTAAGAAGATGAAGAGAATCTGGATTAAAAAGATCCAATCTATGAATTTCACCTCATTGAGCGATTTTGACTTTGCCATTAACTTGGGTTAAGGGGTCTGTTTTCATTCACTTCACCTGAAGTAATGTTGGTTATAATGTCATCAGTCATGAAAAGCAAAACGGATCAAGTCACTAAAAAGTGTATTTTTTATCTTTTTAGGTCAATTTTTTTAGGCATCTGCTAGGACATTCATACTATGTGAAGATGCCAATTTTTTTTTGTGTTATGTTACTTATGCTTGTGTTTATCTTTAACTTCTCTCAATCTTTTTAAGGGTTATGATAATCGGCTGTTTCACTGGAGTTAAAATCAGAGAGCTGGACAGGTAATACAGGGTTGATGTGGCAGGAGGTTTTTCACCCTGTACGTATATTCACGACTATGGTGATGGTTCTAAATCCAGCTCTAATTTTATTTTATGCAATTGTAGGGACGTGTGATTTACCTTATTTTTGTGGCTGATTGAGTGGAGATAATGTGTCCTAAATTAAGGGGGAGTGGGGTGTTTGGATGGAAAGAAAATCTGTGTGGGATAAGTCAGGATTCGATAAATTAGGGTTTTTACTTTCTTTCTCTCTCCTGTTGCAATGGTCATTTGTTTTGTGCTTAAAAGACCAAAATTATTACCGCTTTTTATTATCCCACTTCTCTGTAATTCTTTTGTAACCCAGAATCTCTAACTCTATAGCTCTTCTCCGTCTCTCTCTCTCGATTTGCCTATTTTTTTGGTGCTCTCTTTGTGAATTTTACAGGATGTCGTCTCCAAGCAAAACTCCAGTGCTCCCTGCTGGCGTGCTGAACCCGTCTAGTAGCCAGACACTGGTGAGTCTTCCGAGATTCGGTGGGATGAATATTCGCAAGGAAATTGGTGGCACGATTCCCCAGAACCCATCACCAGTTATCACACCACCTGTCAGTTCGCCGCCGCTCCAACCTCAGGACGTTGTTCTGATTCCGGCACCCCCTGACACAAATCTAGAGGCATAGGTTTTTCTCAGTCAGGCTGGGAATAAAATTGACTTCAACAACCCGCCAAACCTGCTACTTGTTGCAGAGATCTTTGGCCGCGTAGGTGATCCGACCCTGAAACGGTCTCGGTGGCTGAGGAACATTCCCCCTGGTGTGGTGCCGGCGGTTGTTCCAAAAAGCCAGGTCGGACCAAGGCGTGTTGTGCCGCTCGAGCACATGAACCTGACCGAGGATGTCCCTGTCATGACGGACTCAGATGACGAAGAATTTGTGCCCACCGCCCCTGCTGATGCATCGGTGACCACCTCGGCTCCCCGTGTGTTGTCGACGAGGCCTCGCCACTGGAAGAAACTGTCAAGCTTGCTGACAAGAAAAACTGGCCTGCACATATGAAAAGGTCGCCCGGATCGACTGAGACTGAATATTCCACGGCTCCGTATGAAATTTGTGGATTTCTTTACTGAAGAAGTTTCCAGCTCCACCAAACCTGCTGAAGTTCCATCTGCTTCCATTCCTGTTCCTGAGGTTCACCCTGAACCTGAACCCGACTTTGGGTCTGAACATTCCCCTGATCCATCTGACAAGATTCTAATTCGAGATCTTTTGCCTCCCAAGAAGGCCGCCAAGAAGAAGTTTAAGGGCACGACGTCTGCTGTAGCCCAGGAAGTTGATGTTGGGACCGGTGATTTATCACCACGGCCAACATCACCCGCTGGTGATCCTGTTCCATCCACTGATGCGAGTTCTGACTCTGCCGCCTCTAACGCTGCACCAATGCATTTTGCTGCCTCCGGTCACTCTGATGGGACCCTGTCTCAGGCCGATTAAATTGAGGACATGGAGCCGTTCTCTCTCAAGTTCCTGACTAGCAAAGCCAAGGAGTTGTTCTCAGAGTATCAAAACTGGGGTCTGATTGTTGAGCGCCGAGTTCCAGCTGATCTTTTTGAAAGGCAGAATCTGATTGCTTTCTTCAATCATAGAGGTATGTTGTCAACTGTCACGACTGCAATGCCATTTGTTCTAAATGTTGTCTTGGAGTTTTATGCGAATATGTTACCTTCTGTTGCGAATCCGAAGTCTGTAAATTATGGGAAGGTATTTTTGCGTGTGAAAGTTTATTCTTTTACTCCAGGTGTGATAAACGAGTTATTTTGTACTAAGGAGTACCATGGTAACTCAATGGTTGACAACATAAATGAGGTTGTTTTGTTTCTATCCGGTGGGTTGGTGAATAAATGGCAAGAATAGTTACCCAGCACTAGTTTGTCCTCCATTTACTCAGTGTTGCACAAGATTACCATTTTTAACTGGGTCCCTTCAAAGAATGCAACTGTGGTGACTCGCCCTCAGGCTCAGTTCCTGTTTCGACTTGGTAGGGGTATCAAGTTCAACTTTGGACAACAGGTTTTTGAGGCTATTACCAGGTTTGCCACCTCCAAAACTGTGTCCTCTCTTTGTTTTCCCTCTCTTATTTACAGCATCATGGAGAACCAAGGGCTTATGCCATTTGAGGTTGATGCTCTAACTGGGGAAGCTGAGTGGTTCACCCTGTGTAGCCAGCACTTGGCTGGGGCCCGTGTCATAGATCTTCCTTGGCAGGCGCCCGTGCAGAGTGGTGTTGCAACTGGTGATAGTTCTGGCGTTTCCAACACAAGTTCCAACATGGTCAAGCTTTCACCTCAGGTTGTGCGAACTCAACTTGCCTTGCTCGACAATCAAATTGCCCAGCTTCAGGCCGTGAGGGGTTCCTGGTATGAGGCCTTTTTGCTTTCTGAACAAGGGGGAGATCGTGATGGGAATGAGGAGGCTAAGGGTGATGAAGACACGAGGACTGATGCGGATGCGGTTGCCGAGGATACTGATGGACAAGCTGTCGAGGTGTTGGCCAGCTTGATCAAGAGGAGGAAGAAGGTCCTGTTGAGGAATAAGAAGTTACAAAAGATGAAGAAGATGCTACGGAAGAGGAAGGCTGATGAAGGGACATCGTCGTCCGTTCGACGATCTAAGAGATCTCGTGGTCTTTGAGTGATCATGCTTCTCTTAGTTTATTTTTCTGTTATGTCTAGTTGCTACGTAAACAATTTTATTTCTTTCTGTTTTTGGGATATCTAAACAATGTTTATTCAGGGGCTTGTCATTTGTGTGTGTGTCCAGAAATGGAGAAGGGGGAGATTGTTGAGAATATTATGCAATTTTCCATTTTGCGTGTTTGCCTTTCTTAGACTTTGATTTATTTAGGACTCAACATTTGTCTCCTAAGGTAGTTTAGGTCTTTATTTAGTTTCCTTATTTTTAGCTTAACTTGTTTATCAAGACTAGGAGTCTTGATTATTTAAAGGAAAGAAGATTGACACAAATTAGGACGACTTTTGGAGAAAGGACGCAAGACATCCTCAAAGAAGCAGAACACAGCGCAAGACCTACTTGGAGCTACAAGTCAGAATCAAGAGATCCTCAACGTTGCATAACCAACGAAGGAGATTGGATCAAGTTGTGGCATCAAGTATTTTTGTATCATGTGTTGATACATATATTTTTCATATATTACTTAAATATTTTGTAATTGTTCTTGAACGATTAAGTAATATAGTTTTTGGGTTTGTACACCCATGTTCGTAAGTACGTTTACTTACGGACTAAAAGTTTAACAAGTGTGTTCGTTTATTTTTATTCCATTGTTTTTCTGATATTGCACAGTCTGGTGTTATCACTGGTGTTATTTAACATCACTCATAACACCGGGTTTTTTTTAAGTTAACATTTCTCAAACTGGTTGATGTTAAGTCTGGTGTTACTTATTACGAAGCATAACATCTCCTGTCAAAATCATAGATCTACAAAATTACATGTTGGTTGTCAAAAGAGTTGTGTGGGTAGTGGACTAGGAAAATTATATAGGAATTTCTAGACGTTTGGCAATAATATTATAGAAAAATTCTACAGTGCCCCCCACGTTACCATACCCGTGCATTGTAAGCCATTAGATCATTCCACTACATAAAAACTGAAATGATCTAACGGTTAAAAATGCGTGGGTATGGTAAAATGGGGGGGGGGCACTGTAGAACTTCTCAATATTATAATAGATGTCGGTTCAAAACTTTCTAAGATTAGAAGAGCACAAATTATATGGTGCAATCAAGTGACCATGTAATATGCATTCGGGTGTTAAAACGACTTCATTTGAGTAAGTTGATATAAACGTCGTTCCCATAATTCTTCTTGAGTGGATCCCCTTTAACTTTCTTATTCTCTGATTTTTCTTTTTTTTTTTTGTTCTTTTTGCGCAAATCTCTCCTTGAATTCACGGATTTTCATGTTCTTTTTCTTCCTTAAATTTCTAGTCCTTGGTTTTTTGAGCAACGGCTTCGAGAAATTGTACGCCTGTATTTTTTGTTTTTTTATGAATCTCTTGTTCCTGGTCCGGCGTTTTGATATTTGATTATTCCATCGGCATTGTCCCTTAGTCTTCTTCGATTTTATTGTTAGATAAAGTGTATCATGAATCTTATAGTTTATATAAGAATTTAGTTCTTTGTAATTGATTGTCTTTATCTAATTGGTTTTTAAGAATATGATTTTGTGTGATTGTTTATATTGGGAAGCCAATTTCATAGTTTTCTATAATGTAGTTGGTTTTGAGTTGATTTTATGAATACGATTATTTTGAACTAGGCTTTTGTGCAGATTTTTCTGTGTACTTGTGTTAATGTTCATATTTGTGTTATATTTGTGCTTATGTGCATCATGATATGCCTTAAGATACATCAATACAATGCTAAAGATACATCACCTTTTTTTTTTTTTTCTGGATGAAGTTATGGATTCCACCTCTTCCTCTGAATCATTTTCTTTTTGATATTCTGGTATAATTTTCATTTTGTGTGCTTATTTTGATGTTGTTGTACCTGAATATGTACACTATGTTTGTGCTTACGCTACATTACTATGATGATAGTCATACAATTCTTTGTGGTGTTTTTTTTAATATTAATTTTAGTTGATAGTCGATATATTAGTTGTATATATTAATGTCTTCTTAATCTATGTGTCAACTTCGTATGCTTCGTTTGACAAATAAAAAATTATGATACTTCAGTTGCTTATATGTCATCCAAGGCTTAATATCTACCAAATTTAATATTTTTCTTTTATTATATTTTACCTAATTTTAATGTTTTCCTTTTATTATGTTTTTCTCAATTCAGTATTTTTCTTTTGTTCAATTCAATATTTTCATTTTATTATCCTAATATATTATATAAATAAGTCATATGTAATTAATAGAAAACATCTAAATTAGTTGTTTTAATTTAAATACAATTACATATGAAATAATTTTATTTACAAAATAAATTATTAAAAAATAATTACATAAGTTGTATTTATAATAAAAATTAAAAATAGTAGTAGCAGTAGCAGTAGCAGCAGTAGCAGAAGCAGTAGCAGTAGCAGTAGCAGTAGCAGTAGTAGTAGTAGTAGTACTCCCTCCATCCCGTTTTATCTGTCGCAATTTGGAAAAAAAATTATCCCGTTCTATCTGACGCATTTACATTTTCATGAGATAATCATTGTTAAATTTTACTTTCCCAATAAAAATCAAAGGCTACTTTACCACTTTTACCCTTACCTTTATTGTTTTGCACTTTTAATTACTTTAAACAAAGGATATTATGGTCATTTAATATATATAATTACAACACCAATCACCTTTCTTAATCTCCGTGAAATGGTTAGTTGCGACTGATAGAATGGGACGGAGGGAGCAATTAATATTGATTAGACACGGTTGGGGTATGTTATCTTTTGAATTTTTTGATTTGAATTTTCCGTACCTACTTTTAGAAATAAGTTTGTCAAAACTTTAAAGTTCGCTCGCAAGAGTACGAGTTCGCTTGTAGGTTGGTAAGTTTAAACCGAATCGAATCTCGAGGAACTGACAATCGGAATTTTAGATGTTTGTTTAGTCACAATATCACACAAGAGCAAGTATTTTTGAGTTTTTTAATTTTATAAACTACAAATTGAAAAACAAGAACAATTATTGAAAACTAATTAATTAAACTAATTAAACTATACTAATTAATAAAATAGAATTAAAAAGCTAAATAAACTATAAACTATAAACTAGGGTTTTAGAAATAGAAGAGCAATTAAAGATCATGAACAAAATTACTACTATAATCACCAAACATAAATAAACGAAATGAAGTTGAAAGGGAAAAGATTACGATCTATATTATCTACTAAATCCAAAGTATTCAAGCAACAAATAGTTCAAAATCCGAAAAGAAAGAACAAAATATCAATAATCAATAATTAACTAACAACTAACCTAGAACGCAATTAAAGAGTTTAGAGTACTTAATAATATCTAGAAAGCGGTAATTCTCCAGCGAATCCGGCGAAAGGAAGGCGATCTCAATCGAAGAACAAATCACAAAGCGAAGGAATGGAGCTTTAGAACTTGTGATCTTCAACCTTCTCTCTTGATCTTGAATCGATGTTATGGAGGAAGGAATTGAGCTTTCTCTGTGTCTAGGAACCCTAGAAGTATCCAAAAAAACGTCCCCTTATTGAAGTATGGGAGGATATATATAGGTTTCCCAAAATTAGAATGAGAGTTTCCTTAAAAATCACATTTATGGGTCAGCGTCGACTGGCCGTCGATCGACGAGCATTGTGTCAACGAGGACAGAGACTTCATCGAACGGTCATCAATGGTCTGGTCGATCGATGCTGGCAGCGCTGTGGCATCGACGACATGTCGACACAGGTCGTCGATCGACGGCTTCCTCCTTGCGCCTCGTTTAAAGGTAAATATGCTACTTTTTCATCGATTTGCTCATTCTTGTCTCTCGGTTCTCACAATGGTTTGCAAGCTTCATCTTTTTAGTACTGGACTTCCTCGGCTACTTAGATGTATGGGGAAAAGAATAAAAACCCAATTGCAAAAATTATGATCGAAACACAGTAAGATAAGCCGGAGATACATAAATATAGAAATATGATCAATCTATCGAACCTATACCGAAATTAATAACAAATTTAACTAAAATACTACCTAAATATATATAAAAATTAAGACAAACGCATACTAATCAACTACCCCACTCTTATTGGTTTGTTCGTCCTCGAACAAATGATAATTCCAAAGAATAACGAGTATAATAATAAGCTCAAGCAAGAGTCATGTCGTGCTACATAGATAATTACAACGCATACTCAAACGCTAGACCCTTATTACATTGTCGCTCTAAAAACAAAGTCATGCATCCTCACAAAGGATAATATATATGTGTACGCTCAAACACTCAAGTATTATTTTTTATGGGGACGTGTATACGCTCAAATCATCAAAATACATGCACAATAAACAAGAACTGAAAGTCAAAAACTTCTCTATCGCATAATAAGTGTGTAACTAACAAAGAATCAGAAAAGGTTTTTTATGGGTTGTAATGTAGGCTCTTCGGACGTGTATGGAATATATAAGTCGTGTGGCTAACTCACTATCTAACGTGATCAATAACTCACCAAACTATTCTAATCACGAAGCAATGTGCTTCACCTCATTCAAACGTAACCTCACCTAACTCTCATAGCGTAGCCTTTATACTTAGGCTATTTCTCAACTCGAAACCCAAAACCGACTTCTGAACAAACCACTTAAACAATTTAGAAGCTTATGATACGCTTCTTCTTTCAAACTCAACTCTTGCCTCTTAAACATTAGGCGTCATAAGAAAATCAACAATACTAAACACAAGCCTTTATAAGCATAGGCAACAACTCAACAAGATTCACCATCCTCTTTATTCATTTTTATTTTTTTATTATTTTTTTTCGAAGGATGATGATCCTTAACACTTATTACAGCATTTTCATAAATCCCTAATCATAATTCTAAAACACAAATAACCAACAAAAATAACTAACTCTTACCCCACGCTATTAATGACGTAGGAGTTAACTCATAAACACTCATGGCTATAGGAAATGGATATTTGGCTATTAAGGGCTCATTCAAAATTTATAGTGGCTAATATATCTGGATATGGCCAGAATAAGGGTAATTTCTGTGCCAAATCATCATATTCAAAGCTAACTACACACTGCGATTTCGAAGAGATGATAAACACTCAGGCTACACAGGCTATTGCATGAAGAGATTTTGAACTGACGCTACTTTTAAGATTTTGCGAAATCATTTGCGCCCAAGTACCATTTTAAAATATCTATAAATAATAATTTTGAAAAGTCGCTCAAAGACAAGAATCTCAAATCACACATAGTCAACTTTGACAAGATAAACCAGACAAACACAAATAAGCACAGGAATAGCAATCAATCACGTTCAAATACTAGCTATTACAAAACCACGAATTCAAATTGCGCAAGGCAAACACTTGTGTTAGGCCAGATTAACGGGTCGTGACCCGTTAGGCCATCTGACCCGATACTATAATGTACTAGTTTTTGTATTGTGATGTATTGGTTTTTGTACTGTAAAGTATTAGTTTTTCATAAATCTCTGATCCGTGCTATGATGTATTGTTTTTGTACTGTAATATTTTTGTACTATGTTGTATTGGTTTTTTATTATAATGTATTGGTTTTTGCACTATAATGTATTGATATGAAATTTTGGCCTAACGGATGATCCGTTAGTCCGGCCTAACAAGAGTATTTCCCATTGCGCAATTATAAAATACAAATCACTACTCAACTACCCTCTCCCCTCCCTAAAAACCCGGCAGTTTGCGAATTTCCATAAATACATATAAAAATCAAATAAAAAAGAGGAAAGGAATAAGAAAGATTTCCCTGAATACTAAATAGTTGAAAAGCTCCAAATAGAACTGTGCAATCATCCCATCGTCTCGAATCATGTGATTTAGATTGTCTTGATTAACAAACTGCGAAAACAAACAAGCAGCAAAACAAATAACAACTAACTAATTTTTTTTTAAAAAAAACTCATTGGAGGAATCATCGTCGAAGTATCTCTGGCTGAGACTCGATCGTTTGAGATGGAAAGGAGTCAGAGAAATGCTCTTCGAGGCATGAGAGACGAGATTTGATCTTCCAAAGGCTTCGTTGACTACTTGCGTGATTAGTATCGATTGTCTCGTCCATCAATTGAAGCTTCTCGAACATCTTCGTCTGGAAGGCTCGATTCTCCTAAAAAAAAGATTACAATCGGGGCTCGGGCCCGAATCAGTTTGTGGGGCCGCCTCGTCATGCTCGATGCCTCGTCAACTTATACCGAAATTAATAATAAATCTAACTAAAATACTACCTAAATATATATATATAAATTAAGACAAATCCATGCTAATCATTTTTCAAAGTACATAACTAATCATTATTAATGAGTTTAATCTAAACATTAAAAATATAAAATAATTTAATAATAATTCTTAATTAACAGAGATTAGACACGAGTTTAGAATGTGACATCTTTTGAGTTTTTCTTAGTATGTAAATAAAATTATTAATGAATTTAATTTAAACATTAAAATATAAAATTATGTAATAATTATAATAATTTATAAATAGATTAATATGAATTTCTTATTTAAAATTTAAATTTTATAATTATCACAAATGTTTTTTATATTTATCTTTTTAATAAATCTCGCATAATACACGGGTGTTAAACTAGTGTATATATAAGAAAGGGTTCAAATGAGAACCCCCCCTCCCTTATTTGAAAATCTAGGGCCAATTGTGGGCGTTAGATCTAATTAAGTGAATGAACCATATTTTTGTTTTTGTTTTTCTTATTTGATGTAAAATAATATGATTATATAATAAAAGTATTGTTGGGGTAACTAATATATAATAAAATGATATTATATAATAAATATTATTGTTATATAATAAAGCACTAGTTCTCAAGTTCTCAAATAAGGCTGGGTTCTCATTGTAACCAACCATATCTATCTATCTAGATAGATAGATAGATAGATAGATAGATAGATGTGTGTGTGTGCGCGTGCGGGCACACACACTATTTTTTGTTGTGTATATATGTATGTGTTGTTGAAGAGTCTAATGATATTGTTAATTTTACCATGTTATTTGTGTTACTGTTCGTATTTTGTGTTGCATATATCATGTAATGTCTTGAGATACATCGTAGTGATATTAGAGATACATCATTTTTTAAAATTATATTGATTTAGTAGCACCAGTTGTTAGGTACATCATGTGATATGTTAAAGTTCGTCGTTGTGTTACTATAGATACATTACTTTGTTCTAGTTCTTTATTACATCGATTTAGTAGTCGTAGTGATAGGTACATCATGTGATATCTTAATATACTTCATTTGGATGTGATAGATACATTAATTTTATTATTTTTCTTTATTATATTCGTTTAGTAGTTTCAAGTTGATATGTAGACCATATTCTATCTTAAGATACATCAATGTGACGTGATAAACACATCACTTTGTTTAGTACTTGTGTAGGTATTGATGAGGTTTACGTTGTTGGTGTTGATTTATTTGGCTTATCTGTGCAATACTCTCTGGGTGGTGCGATGCGTATCAAATATATAATGGATACGCATTTAGCTTGTAGGATATTATTTCTAAATTTTTTGAAAATTTCTATCTTTTTCAGTCAATTGATGGACTTCAAGTCGCTCAGTTTTACTTAAAAACCTACATTAGTTTGAGACTCTTTTTCATTTTATTAGTATTCCTGATCTATTTGTAAATTCAAGATAATATATTAAGAGTTGTCTCTGCGATTCTTCTCGGAGGTGATTCTCTATTTGTAATGTACTTAGAGTCAACATTACAAATGGATATATATAATGTGCATTTAACGTATTCTTGATGTACATTGTGCTTTTAAGTAATATAAATATTATACATTTGGACTAAAAAATAATAATATTTTGTATGATGTACACCGTAGGGATGGCAATGGGTAGGGTATGGGTAGGGTACTAAGATACCCATCTCCATACCCGCGTTTTAAAAATATACCCGTCCCCATCCCCATACCCGTGTGGGTACCAAATTTTATACCCATCCCCATACCCGTGTGGGTAGCAAATTTTATACCCATCCCCATACCCTATGGGTACTTTAGTACCCAGACCCGTACCCATTACCCGCATGTTAACAACCTGCAAAAAGTGAAATTAAAAATATTGATTAGAATTTAAATCACAATTCAATAAAATATAAACTAATAATAATTAACGTTTTATAAAATTCCACAAACATGGAAATATTATGAATCATTTAAAATAAACTTTAAATAATTCAACACCACACCACTAAATCATCAAATTTTAAATGTAAACCTCCGACACTCTATACAACTTGCCAAACAAATATTGATATCATATACGAATTACTTCTATCAAATAAAAATTGATAATACAAATTGAAAAGATTACAAAATTTATTTTACCTTATTTTTAGAATCTGAGTTTCGAATATATTACAAATATTTTCCTTTAAATTATATATATATAATTACTTATATTATATGTATGGGTATGGGGCGGGGTGGGTACTAAAGAACCCATACCCGTGCCCGTACCCAATAAATATTGTGGGTAATTACCCATACCCGTGCCCACACCCATTAAATGGGTAATTCTCCTACCCATCATTGGTGAATTTCGCGGGTACCCATCAGGTCCATTACCCATTGCCATCCCTAGTACACCGTAGCTTTTTATGACATACATTTGTGTGTGTGATAAACACGGTTTTTATCAGAGCTTATTTTTGTAAGTTTTGATTATGAATAATGTACTAACAACTCGTTTTAGCTTTGTTTTGTATTATTTGGAAGTTGATACATTTTTGTTCGATTTGTATGATTTTTGATCTTTTTGGGCCTACAAACGAGATCGGCCCAGGAAAAATTAAAAAATATGCATTAAAAGAGAGGTGTCGCGACAAAGGGCTAATTTTTTGCCTTGCCGTCAAAGCCCCAAATTGCCCAGGACCGGACCTGGGTTTAGGCGGGCGTAATGGCTTCAGCTCAACAACTAGGGAATATAAACTCGCTTCAGTCTTATCATTAGATTGGAAACTTGAGTATGAGCTTAACCAGGTCGGGCACCATATAACTAGACTCGAAACTATTAGCTCGAGCCCGGTGTAAGAAGTGTGATAAATGGGTAAAAGATATTGAAATATTGAGAACTAAGGAAAGATGAATCACTTGAGAGTCACTCCTTGATATTAGAAGATTTAGTTTATCTTAGGTAAGAGTCATAGGAATGCTCGCATGCGATTTTACACGTTTTTAGGATATATTTTATTGGGTTTAAGTGGTTAGATTTGCATTTATCATATTCTTTATCCATTGTCGCATGTTTACTAGTAAATATTACGGTTGATTTGTTTTTGTTGATTTTGTATGTAAAAGTGTTAGTTTTGGGCATATTTGGAGCAAGAGTGTTGAGAAACTTAAGACAGACGACCGTAGGGTGCACGAGAACGAGGAAGTGATGAAACGGTATTGTAACGGACAAAGACAGTAGTCTATGCACAATTCGGAACAGGGACACATGACCTGAGGTCGTGCATGTCATAGCAGTTTTCGTATTTTGACCATAAATTTCTTATACGATATCCAAATGAGATGATTTAAGTGTCTATGGAAATGCAAAATATTTTAAAAATTCAAGGTTTTCTTTAAATTATGTGATGATTACAATCATGCATTTCATCTATATGTAACCATGTCATCTTATCAATTCTCCCTCCTAATACTGAGAATATTAACAATTGACAAATCACGACACAATATATCAAATATTTTCGAGCATTACGTATTTGACATTGTAAATTATGTTAGCCCGATTCGATCAGATATTTAATGATACTCAACCCGAATCTGGTGACCGCTCCACATTTTCACTGAGAATCGGTTCAGCTATAAAAACTTATTTGTTCATGTACTCTACCTAACTTGTTAAGCTTAAACGGGAGTTTATAGAGTGTTGCAAAAGTTTCCGTGTTGGCCATAAAATTAGTTGGAATAGTTTGTATAATGTTGGTTTGTCGTGTAATTTAAGTTGTACTTACAGGAGACATTAACTATTCTAATTAAAGAGTTATGAGGAACGCTTCTCCATGGAAAGATTCTTGTTATTATTTATTATTTTTACTTTATTTTATGTAACTACGTAGAATACTATTTTTGCGTAATTTATTCTGAAACTTCCTTAACATTTCTATAAGTTTATCTGTCCAATAGGAATCCAAATCTTACGATAAAGAGTTCTAAAAGAAAAATATCACTTTTGGGTATGTGGAAACCTAGTTTCTTTTTGAAGAAGAGATTTTTTACTTGATGATCGAGTCTTTTACTTCTTATAAATAGGGATTCGGACCATTATCCTAAACATAATCTCTTTTACATATTTTCACGTATATATCGATTGATTCACATTCTGACTTGAGCGTAGGAGTGTATCTACATCGGGAGAGCCCCTGTGCATGTTTTGTAGGTCGGACTATCCAATGACGAGTTGCCCAAAAGGTCAGACGAATGATCGATCCGATTCTTGGTGGTCAAACTTTTTGCACACAGGAAGATTCATCTTAATATGTTATGGGCACTTGCATATATTACACTTGTTGTTTTTGATGAAGAACTTTGATTGTAAGTTATATATTTATATATTCAAACGAGCAAAAATTGTAGCAAATGAATATTTACACAGACTAACTCTATTTGTAGCAAAAAATGAAAGTAATTGGCAATGGTGGGTGAGATGCACTTGGGACAGGGATGTTTTTCAAATCTGGAGAAAAGGAAAAAAGAGAGCAAAAAACACTTTGTAAATTGTAGTTTGTACTTTGTAAAGATGGCAGTTCAATCATCCCTTTTGACTATCTTATTAAGGTGTTTCTTTTTTCTTATTATTTATGTAGTATAATTTAAAATTGTTATGGTTTTTTTTTTTACCATTTTTAATTTTTTTTACAAAATTTATATATTTTTATTATTTTTTTGAATTCAATCGATTACTGTTTTTTTAATTACAAAATTTTAAATTATTAATTTTTGTTTATTAATTATATTTTTTTCATTTTTTCAATTGTTTTGGATTTTATGATTTAAAAAAAGAAGAAGAAGAAATTAAGACTGAGGTTAATATAAATCGTTGGATTTTGGGGTGTAATCAAAACGAGTCGAGTCGAACATTGTCAGACTCGAGCTCGAGCGAGCTCAATTTTCTCAAGCTCGAACTCGACTCATTTGAAAACCGGGCAAGTTCGAGCTCGCCTCGCCTCGAACTACATAATATTCATAAAAAAAAACTAAAAAGTATAAAATAAAATAATTAATATTAGTTTTTTTATTATATATTTAGGGTATATTTGTAAATAAGTAAACATAACAAGGATAAAATGGTAAATCTATCAAAACTCGATTAGGCTCGCGAGCCTATTGAGTCGAGTATCACTGAGCTCGAGTTCGAGTTCGATACATACTCGAGTAGCTCGGGTCAAGCTTGGCTCGATTAACCAAGTCGATTTCAAGTTTTTTCCGAGTTGATCCCGAATAATTCACGAGTCGGCTCGGCTCACTTATACCCCTAGTTGGATCTCTAACATTTAATTTAATCTCAACCATTAAATTATCACAAAAAAAGTTTGGATGGGGATGTGTGGACCCCTAGCGGGGTCCACACATCGTCGTGTCCTTACAATGCGCATTGGAGCGTTGGAAACGGGAAAGTGATCTTCACCTTACACACATCACCCACCGTGCACTGTAAGTGGGAAAAACATGAACCACCTGAATGTCAATTTGTAAGGCTATGTTTTGTATAGGCTTTTAAATACCTAAATTGGGATTACGAATCTCAATCATTATTTGGGGAATTTCTATAATACAGTCAATGTATCATATTTCATGTAATTGTAACCATTAAATCATTTCATTTTTGAAATGGTGAAGCAGATCAAATGCAAAGGGGCATTGTACATTGAATGTACCGTAGAATTTTCCCATCATTTGTTTTACAATTCAAATTTTCAATCAAAAACAAACAATTTCCTAAACTTAACTCCACTCTCATCTCCTTTATCCCATCATCACTAAATTTAAAAAAATAAATAATACTAAATACAGTATATTAATACACCACAATCCACTTTTCAAATATGATTCGATATTAAATATAATATAAAAATACATTATCATCTGTTTTCCAAACATGATTTAGTAAAAAGTAAATGGTTATGAATCTTACAACAAACAAAAAATTTTACTATTCACAAAATTCTGAATACTCCAAATTTTAAATATCAAAATTTACAATCCCAACTAATCTTATTCTAAACATACCCTACCTACTAGAAGAAGCAACTTATAAGTGGAACATATCAGCATACTTCAATATTAATACATTTAAATAGAAAAAAATATAACTCTAATTAAAACTTCATAGGATCAACATTCAACACTAACAAGTGTTATGTCTTATTATTTATAATAATAATTATGATTAGCTGGTTTATTGAATTAGACTATTCTATCAATATCTCAGTGTAAACACTACTAATCATGAAATTTATCAATAAAATTATTTTCTTATAATTTGTTTATTTCGGAAAATTTATACTTTATTTGACTTTGGATGGATCAGATTCAGATGCCTAGCTAGACAATTGCAAACCCCTCTATTGCCAAAAGCGCGTAAAGACTAAAGAGTAGAAACGCGTCAGACCAAAACTTCTTCAAATGGCTATATTGCAATTTTGTTATTATGTAAGTAAATAATCCTGTACTATAATTAAACAATGTAATAATCTTCGTTCTATAAATTTTGAATTTTTGTAATTTGATTATATATAATCTTCATTCTATGCACATAACTTCTGATATTGTGTAATTTTAGCATTACATAATATTTCTCTAATGTCAGACCAAATTGCAAAACTAGAACTTATAGATTAAAATTGCGTAAATCATAACTTACGAAATCAAGATCAATAATGATCCCAAGTTCCCACAACTAAAACTCAAGAATAATATCTCACCATTTTATTTATTTATACTGATCATATAAAACTTCGAAATTAGATATGCAATGCAACCCTACTTACTGTTTACCATAATCACAATTAAGCCTCTTTAAACAAAAATTTCAATTAAGCTTTCTTCAAATTACTGTCACACTATCCAACACTGATAACGAACTGATCTCCCTCTCTCTCTCTGGGTCCATTTCTGAGATTCGAATCAATGGGTCGCAACTCTATATCGGCGGGGGAGGCCGCCGCCGACGATGCCACGGCGCCCGCATTCCACTCGATCCGTGACCGTTTCGCCTTCAAGCGCAACAGCAGCTATAGCACCACCGCCGCCGCCGCGTTTTCGCGTTCCTCCAAGGCGGTCCCGTCCTCGCACAAGACATCTCGATCTCACCACCACTACAAGCGCAAGCTCTCCTGGTCTCCGTTCAGAGGGAAATCGTGGTTTTACTTGTGCATTCTCGCGGTGATTTTCACCTTCGCTCTGGCCTCGATGGTCCTGCAGAGCTCGATCACGTCGGTGATCCGGCAGGGAGTTGGAGGAGACAGAATGCGGTGGAGGTGGTCACTTAATGAGGGGTTGAAGTTGGGCACCTCGTTAGAGTTTGTGCCGTCACGGCGGCTCGAGCTGAATGGAAGTCGGCTCGATTGGCTTAGAAGTCAGCCGAGGATTGGCGTTCGGCCTCCGAGAATCGGTTTGGTAAGTGAAATGTGTTTGTAATGTGTGAAATTTCGAATACTTGTATTGAAAGAGGGGTTTTCGATTCTGAAGTTTATGTTGTTGCAAATGCTGAGAGTGAGGGGTTATACCTAATCACATTTTAGGAAATTACTGAGTTCTTATATATTTTGTGATTTGAGAATGTATAATCTATAATTACATATAACAAATGATTTTGTTCAAGGGAGAAGAGTTCAAATCCTTTTGTGCAATGCTCTTAAACCTTTTCTCTGTATACACATTCAACTATTTAAGGAACATGCACATGCACAATTTGTCAAACAAGTGTTCAGATGTATGTTAGAAATTTGTTTTTGTTCAAGTTATGGAATTGTTGATTGCAAAATGTATGATGGCATGCATTCTGGCAAAATGCTTTTAAATGGAATATCAAGTGAATCAAAGAATTAAGAATTGGATGTGAAACTAGAGATTCTTGGAATATCGTGCTGATTTGCAGGTGGTTGTGGAAATTGTAGTTGCACTTGAACTTTGACTTCTTGATTAGTCTGAATTTTTAAGGATATTTATGGACTGTGTTGAATTTTTTTGTTTGTTTGCACGTGCAGCAATGTGTTCACCCTGCAGATGTATGTGTGCACTTGCCTTTTCTACTCTTAAGGACAAAGTACTTAAGAAGTGTGTTAAGATTAATTTGCTCTGTTCAAGTTTTAAGTAGTCATCTGTTTGTCTTTGGTTCTCTTGTGACTTGTGAAAATGATAATTGTCAATTGGATGCCTTTTCAAGATGCAAGGTTAGGTGAAAGAAAATGAAGATAGAGATGGTGGGATATTCAAACATAGACCTGTGGTATAGTGGTGGCGAGGCCATATACCATCTATACCAGATTGTCAGTTTGCTTATATTCTTTCATAGACCTGTAAGATGCTAATTCGGTTGCACTTGACTAGTTATTGATGCCATGAAATTGAACCTGAAGTTACACAATGTTCATTTATTTGTTAAAGAAAAACATCGTAAAACTGGAAATATGATCATTCAAGAATACAGTAAAAAGGTGATAAAGAAGACCAAACATGTGAATTAGTGGATTCAAAGCTACCAGTAAAGAGTTGGCCTTCACATGTTTTAAACATTGGGCAACTGGGAAAAGTGATGTCAGAGCAGAATCTCGTCATTTTTCTGTAATTTGCTATGGCTTATGTGCATAACTTTTACCCATGGGTAACATATCTAATATATGTAGCGGTCACCCAAGGTATCTAGATATCTAAATTTTAATGTCTATTGCAATTCTTTGGTTTATTTCTATGTAGTATGTTGGCTACTTGGCTTCTAGATTTCGTTCTGTGAAAGGGAACCACATTTGATTTTGCCATGCTACAAGTGCATTTGCAGTTCAACTGTAATTTAATACTTCATTTTTTAATTTGTACTTTTATTTATTTATTTATTTGTGAATGTAAGATCATAGGGAACATGAAGGAAGATCCTTCAGCATTGATGTTGTATTCCGTGATGAAGAATTTAAAAGATCTCGGCTATCTGCTTAAGGTAATGTTCTTTTTTTTTGCATCTGATGCTAATTAACTGTTATTTCAGTTCATGATGACAATTGATCTTAGTATACTGAGGATGGCAAA
This sequence comes from Phtheirospermum japonicum, assembly GCA_014905375.1. NCBI lineage: Eukaryota > Viridiplantae > Streptophyta > Magnoliopsida > Lamiales > Orobanchaceae > Phtheirospermum > Phtheirospermum japonicum. The sequence goes on along the minus strand of BMAC01000624.1, from coordinate 154,698 downwards.
GTTGCCTAATGAGAAAATCAGCAAATGACTGGAATTCTTTAATTGCGTATCTGGAAACTTTTAAGTTATTGTTTTTGAACATCATCAGATTTATATATTAGTTGATGTCTCAACGCTTGCTAATCAGAATTGTTCTCTCCAGTAAGATTTTTGATATTAAGGATATTTTCATCTTTATCATATTGTCTTTAATTTGACAATGTAGGTAATTCACACAGTTAAAACCAGACTGAAGCATGCAGATGATTCCATGTAAACAAGATTGCATTATACTATCATTCTCTTGGCCTTAAGTGTATTTAACATCATAAAGTCCAGTTGCTCTGTTTTTTTTTCCTTCTAATTTTGCCCCTTCTTTCCCACATTCATTTCCGCATGAGAACTAAACTTGTCTGTTTGCCAGGAACAAAGTTAGAAGTTTTTGAATATTTAATAAGGTGGCCCTAAGAAAAATAAAATATACTCAGTAAGCTGTCAATGTGTTAGTCAAACAGCAAAATGAAGTCCACAGTACATAAAAGAGAGGTGTGCCAACCGTTGATAGAATAGGGTATGTAACCTCTGTACAAAAATAATTTCTATGTTAAAAGCCTGAAAGCCCTGAACAGTTTCTCTAGGGAGACCCCAAGTTCTGGGCATTGCAATGCAAATGTGGTCTGAGTTCTGGAATGTTACTTGTGCCCAATGACCTTTTGAGTACAGGCGTGACTAGGAGGAAGCATTATGTCATAACAACGTAAAATAGATTTATATGCTCTCTGGACTCTGTCTTCATAAACTACCTAACTCTAGTAACTAATGCATTTAGAATAAAAACTCACACTTCAGTTCCTTCTATAATAACAGTGATATCGTTTCGTCATAAAATATTATGTCCTCTATGTGTAAGTTTTGGTAAGTGTTATCACCGAAACCAATATCAGTAGGAATTTAGAACTTGTTGTTCTGTCATTTACTGGAAAATGTCTATTTCCTCTTTATGTGCACATTTATAAGATGTTTGTTATGTCATCTCATCTTATACAGTTATATGCCCTGGGAGATGGCAGAGCACGTTCAATTTGGCAAGAAATTGGAGGCCAAGTCTCAATTTTAAGCCCTGAGAGATATGGCTACATTGATTGGTCAATGTATGTGCTCTTCCTTTTCTTCATATTACTCTAGGAAGTTCCATATGCTGTCTACTCTCTGTTGGTGGCATGTATTTTTAATTAGAGGGTGCTTGGTTAGGGGGTTTGGGGAGTGAGGAATGGGAATGAAAATCATATTGGTGCTTGGTAATTACACCACTATGTGTGTGATTGCACATTTTTGGGTGTCCATACCCCCCACAAGAGGGGCATCAAACCCAGTACTCCCTACAATCAAATTCATTCTAATTCCCATACTCCACTAATTTACCAAGCATCCCCTTAGTCTTGTATAGATGGTACAGTTGAGTGATGTCTTCTCTTGCCTGCAGATTTGAAGGTGTTGTTGTAGACTCTCTTGAAGCAAAGGATGCCATTGCCAGGTAACCATTACATACTTTGTAGAGCGGAATGATTATTTATAATATTTATTGAGACTTTTTTGGTGCTAAAGTTATTAAGGTACATCATTTATCTTTTCATTCCTCTGAAAGTGCTAAGTTTCACCAATGATCCGAGCAAATATTGTGTTCTTTGATACTCACTATAGTGTAAATAATGTTGCGCTTTACCTTTGGATACAGACACAAAAAGGGAAAACAAAATCTTACTGGTGCCACTGTTAATCTGTTATTGATTCGTTCAAATTCCATTGATTTTGTTTCTTTGTCATTGACATTCACTCAACACAGATTGCCTTGTGCATATATCATTAAAATTCAATATGGTAGTCAAGTAAGCAGGAAGTTCTGTAGAAAATCCTGTATTACAAACCATCCAAATTGAGCGAATGTAACATTGAGTTAGTCTGGTTTGACAGGCACTGAACAATGTGGCAACTATGATCTTCATAATATTGGAAACTGAACTGTAAATCATGATTCATTGTATCCCTTCCCCCACATATCTATAAATGGTTAGGCACTTGCTGTCTCTGAGATGCTGACCCCCCAGGATCACTGCAATGTATGACTCCAAAGTTCCAAAGCTTGACAAAAGATATATTTAATCCTGAATTGCTTGCTCGTCCCAGCTGCCATGCCTGCCGTAACATATTTCTTTGGCCATCATCATGATATTCTCTGCAACAACATATTATTTAATTTAATCTGCACTTCCATAATATTATTTGATTGTAAAGTAAGATTTGTGGCTTTTTTAACTTAAGGTGCAGAACTTGTGTTGTATACCTGTATAAGTACTCATGCCAAGCAAGATTTTATGGAATAACAAAGATATATACATGCATTACAACTGTTTAGAACTAATTGACTTGTCTATCGCCTCCATCATACAACTATATGATGAAAAATCCTGTGCAGTGTGAAATTGCATCTGTCTTTTGAGATGCTGTGATTTGTGAGTTTTATATCTGTGCAGCCTTATGCAGGAGCCCTTCTGCTCTGTGCCACTCATATTGATTATTCAAGAGGATACTCTTGCCAATCGCCTACAGCTGTATGAGAGTATGGGCTGGGATCACCTCATTTCTAACTGGAAAAATGCCTTTAGTAGGGCTAATGCTGTGGTGTTTCCAGAATTTTCTTTCCCGGTAAGAGTCATTATTGAGTTTCTTTTTTACGTAAGATATGAGTCTCAGGGATTGTTCTAGGCATTTTATTGGTTATTTATTACACCTTCTTCTGAATCAGATGTTATATAGCATGCTTGACACTGGAAACTTCTTTGTGATTCCTGGATCACCGGTAGATTTTTGGGCTGCTGAAAGCTATAGTAAGACCCATGCCAAATCTCAGCTGAGGAAGGAAAATGGTTTTGATGATGATGATCTGCTGGTTGTGATTCTTGGGAGTTCATTCTTCTACTATGAGCTAGCTTGGGATTATGCTGTGGCAATGCATGATCTCGAACATTTGCTCCTTAATTATGCGGGTTCAAATGATGTTGGATTTACATCTAAGTTCATTTTCCTTTGTGGAAACTCGAGCAAAGACTACAATGATGCTCTACAGGTATGTATTACCAATTTTCTATTCAGAAAGTATATTGTTTTACTGCTTTTGTTCATATGGACTTCAAAAACTTTCATTTAATACTGTGAACCCTTCAAATAGGATAGTATTGAGAACTGATATCGCAATACTGATTGTGTCTGCATATTACAAAAGTATAGTTCAGACCTATTTGATCTTCTTGTAATTTTATGTATGCGTTTATTTATTCACTAGTTTTTTTTCTAGCCAAAATGTTTGGAATGAAATTGGAAGTACTCTGATAACAATATTATGACTTGTGACTTTTATTTGGATTACTTATTTTAGCTGTTTTTAATAATATATTGACCATCAATTGTATATCCATGAAGGACGCTGCCGCTCGTTTGAGACTAAATCAAGGATCATTGAAGCATTATGGCCTAGATAGTGACGTGAATGGTATAATAATGATGGCTGACATTGTTCTGTATGGTTCTTCCCAAGATGTGCAAGGATTTCCTCCCTTACTGACAAGAGCCATGTCATTTGGAATTCCCGTAATTGTTCCAGATTATCCTGTCATACGAAAATATGTATGTCGTTCATCCTTTATTCTGAAGTGATCTTTTAGCTTTCCTGGAAACTATTGCTTTATCTTTACTTCTTAATATTTTTTTGGTTTTTATTAATGGCCAGGTTGTTGATGGAGTTCATGGGATAATTTTTTCAAAAAACGACCCCGATTCATTAAGAAATGCTTTTTCACTTCTGATATCCGAGGGAAAATTATCTAGAGTTGCAAAGTACGTTGGTTCCTCGGCAAGACTGCGTGCAAAGAACATGTTTGCAGAGGAATGCATCATTGCTTATGCAAACCTACTGGAATATGTCTTCGATTTCCCATCGGATGTCTTGCTGCCGAGCCGTGCTTCTCAGCTGAACAATAGTATATGGGAATGGAGTTCCTTCAGAAGGGAACTAGACCGGATGTCCAGTAACACCCAAAATCCGTATCTAGATGGTTCTCTTGGGACAAATTCAAGTATTGTTTACGACCTTGAGGAAGACGCTGTAAATTACGTTACATTAAAAAATGTAACCCATGATCACTCTGAAGATCTGGAAGAGGATAACCCAACAATATCCGACTGGGATGTCTTGAATGAATTAGAAAGCTCTGAGGAAGTTGAGAGGCTAGAACGAGAGGAGGTATGACAATTCTTCTGATGTGTAAAATCCTATCCCTGTCCCCATCCCTCTATTTGCGCTTATTTATCTTAAGCATCGATTTTACGCTCTGTAGATTGAAGAAAGAATGGAGAAAGACATTGGTGAATGGGATGACATCTATCGTAATGCTCGGAAATCAGAAAAGCTTAGGTTTGAAACAAATGAGAGGGATGAAGGCGAGCTAGAAAGAACTGGGCAGCCAATATGCATTTATGAGATTTACAATGGTGCCGGGGGTTGGCCGTTTCTGCACCATGGTTCTTTATACCGTGGATTAAGTCTTGTAAGTTCTTCACAACTAGGTCAATGCATTTTACTCTGTGCGTGTGTATGTAATTGATGGAGCAAGAATTGCCCCACAATTTAAGTTGATCCATATTTTTCTTTGCCCACTTTGGCGATCTTATGAAATGTCAGTTTATTCTTTTGTGCATTAATATGTCATTCAATAGTGTTTTTCTTTTTCTGGTTTGCTGTAACAGTCTACTCGAGCCCGAAGATTGAGTTCAGATGATGTGGATTCAGTTAGTCGGCTTCCCTTATTGAACGATACATATTATCGTGATATCCTCTGTGAGATCGGAGGAATGTTTTCGATTGCTAATGGAATTGATGACGTTCACAAGCGGCCGTGGATAGGATTTCAATCATGGCGTTCTGCTGGGAGGAAGGTATGTATATGTACTATCATATACACTAAACTCAGTTTTTACGTTGGGACTTTAATGGAAATTTGAGACCTCCTGTTATCTGCTCCCTTCTAAGCTTCCTGCATATTTAACTAAAATCGCTCGATCATGCCAGGTTTCCTTATCCAAAAAAGCAGAAGAGGTTTTAGAGAAAACAATACAAGAAAACACAAAAGGAGACGTGATATACTTTTGGGCATGCTTGGACACGGATGGAGGCATTATAGGAAATAATGACCAGCTCACGTTTTGGTCCACTTGTGACATTATGAATGCAGGAAGGTGCCGGTGAGTGTTACTAGCAAAATCTCAAAAATAAAGAGAACAAAAAAGGAGAAATTTGTCCAATAGTAACAAAATCCTGTGGGTGTCTACTGAAAGCTTGGTGTGGGCCATTAATAATTTCAAATAAATATTAAGCGGGATTTTTTATTCACTAAGAAGGTTATAAGCAATCACTATGATTAACTTTAGTTGCAAGATTATAAGTGGTGATGTCAAATCCTTTTTTGTTTTAATTTTTTTATAGAACATCATTTGAAGATGCATTCCGGAGAATGTATGGGTTACCATCGACTGTAGAAGCTCTTCCACCCATGCCTGAAGACGGTGGCCATTGGTCGGCCCTGCACAGCTGGGTGATGCCAACTCCTTCCTTTCTCGAATTCATAATGTTTGCCAGGTACTTTCATGCATGCAGTATTTTTACTATTCATTCATGCATCCAAAGTCAACCTATTTCTATCACGACACAACGGTCAAATTAGTCAAACCGATAATTTAGGCTTCTAACTGCAAAGTTGATGACCCCAGGATGTTTGTGGATTCTCTTCATAGTCTACACACCAATTCAATCGAAACGACCGATTGTTTGCTAGGCTTTTCAACACCAGAGGTGAGTATATAAAATGCATTATCGACTTTCAGCAGTGTAACAGACAAAATGAGCTCCCCCCACCCCCCAAAGTGTTTTTTTTTTTTTTTTTTTTTTTTAAATTTATAATTTTAAAAAATCAACTCTATTCACTCATTTTTAATTCTTTCTCTCACCAATCACTTCTAACTCATTTTTTACCCAAAAAAAAAAAAACAGATCACCAATCATTATACACAATTTTCTACATATATTTAACTACCGATAATTATTTTACTATTTTTACATCAAATCAACTTTCATCATATCAATGTTTACACTTTCAAAATGCATCATTCTCCTTTCTGTGAAATGGTATCCAGTCACGCCCAATGTTACTCATGTCTGATTGTTTCTGTACGCAGAAGAAGAATTGTTATTGCCGGCTTTCTGAACTCTTAGTAAACGTATGGGCTTATCATAGCGCCCGGAAAATGGTTTTTATCGACCCCCGTTCGGGCTTGTTGAAAGAACAACACCCGGTTGAACAGCGCAAAGGATTTATGTGGGCGAAATATTTCAACATCACGTTGTTAAAAAGTATGGACGAAGACCTTGCAGAGGCTGCAGACGACAATGACCATCCGTACAGAACATGGTTGTGGCCATTAACAGGCGAAGTTTACTGGCAAGGCGTGTATGAAAGAGAAAGGGAAGAGAGATATAGGCTGAAAATGGACAAAAAGAGAAAAACTAAGGAAAAATTACTCGACCGGTTAAAGCACGGATACAGGCAGAAAAGTCTAGGAGGATAGGTTAAATCTGACGTTGTTGATGGATACATTCGACTTAAAACGGAAGCTGAGCCAGCAGTCGATTTTTGGGTTGGAGTTGAAAAGAGATGTGCTCGTGAAAAAACGGATTAAAAACTTTTCACTGCATCTGCTAACACACATATCTTCTAACATTACACTTGCATGGAGGGCTAAATGATGGGTCAGCATGGTTGAGGACACAAACGCTTGGTTCGCCACATGCTTGAGGCCTTTTTCGAAATTTTGATTACAATTCTTTTTTTTGTCTATACTACAGTTTCCAGTAGTGGTTATACTTGTATTTTTGTTCTTTTCCAGACTGTACATACCATTCATAATAAGTGAATTGGGGGAGGTGGGGGAGAAATTCGTTTTCGTCGAAATGTGTTGAGACTTTTTGCCTTAAAAGGTAAAACAATAGTAATACTTTAACGACAGAAACAAAAATCATTTTTTTTTAAATGGTATATAAATAGGGAACGGTATTGACACTAAAAATTTATGAGTTCACTTCATGTTTTAAACTTCATGTTTTAAACTTCAAGGTGTTCGGATGAAACTTTCGAACATTGTGTTAATCTTCGGATGAAATTTTGAACATATTTACTGTTCAATTTTTTTTTCAAAGTTAGGTTTTGCATTTTCCCCAAACTTGAAGCTATAAAAAGTCAGGCGCCGATATTCTTGCCCAAATAAATACCGATGCATCGTCAATCCTGCACCTGATAGATAACTCTGATATTAGATGTTAGAACCTACATTATTTCTAGCATCATTAAAATATAAAATCCTTATTTTCAAAGTTAGGTTTTGCATTTTCCCCAAATGTATTTATTACGGTATAATCAAAACCACCTTTTGTACCATAGAAATATAGGATTTCCATGGTGAGCAAACAAGACAAGAATTTAGAAATCGTGGACAAAATACACAAATTAGAACAGCATTCGGGCTCATCAAATTAGGACAACAATGGTGGTGGATTAGGCCTGGCCATAGTTCCGGATACGGTTTCAATTTTAACCACAACCGTTTATTTTTTATTTTATTATTTCTTACATTATTTAATCTTAGATAATATATTTTAATTAATTATATATATAAGTATAACTATATATAAAATATTATATTATTAATAAATATATTAAATTATATAATATATATAATAATAAAAAACACATAAAACTAAAGGAACCATCGGTTCCGGTTATTGTTCTGAAACTACCAGTTTCACAGTTTTTCAAAGTCTGAACTGTAGATTACGGTTTCGACTTTTGAACCGTTAACCACAATTACAGTTATGATTTTGCGCCCGAATTCTATTTGGCGTGTGCGGCGCCAAAATTGCATTTTTCATGGTGGTGTAAAATTTTGTGGCGGGGAAAGTTGGAGAGAGAAATTTGTGATTTTGATTTTCTTTTTGGGATCGGATATTGACACCCCAAAATTTAATAAGTTGACCCCAATATTTTTGGCAAAAATATACATGTTTGAAAAGACAAAAATAACTCTCTTAAAAAATTGATTTAATTTCTTTAAAAAAATACATTTTCTTCCTTTCAAAACCTTCAAGAGCCCACCTCAAAACAATACCTAATAATGAAGGATGCTAGTAAACAAAATGAATGATACAAGTTTTCTCTACAATTTTCAGTGTTACAATAATCACATTGCTATTTTTGTGTTTTTTTTTATCACTTTCGTCATAAATTGGTTTATTAGGGTTCATTGTTGGGGTTGTGGTCGAACTGATAATGATGAATATAAACAGGTTGTTCGAAAAAAAAAATCGAACATATCATAATTTCTGTCAAATTACAGATTGTTCGAACCAAATTTTCGAACAGTCTATTTTTTTGCCAAAAAAATGGAGTGTTATAAAATTTTTTCGAACATTAGACATGTATTCTATAAAAATTTCCGAACATTACAAATTTGTTCTAAAAAAAAATCGAACATTACATATTTGTTAAAAAAATAAAAATCGAACACTGCTTCATTGTTCGTGAAACCAGAATCGAACCCTAAGGTAGTTCATATTTCTTTTTTTAAATTTTATTTGGAGGGACACCAATTTTTACATATAAGAGATTTACCTTAAATGTTTGATTGCTTATTATGATCCATCTTCTTGTTGTTTTTTCAAAATATTTCGAAAAGAAAACTCTTCATTTCGCATTTTTTCTTCTTCATTTTTTCCCGTACTTTTCTTCTTGCTTGTCTGTACAATTTCTTCATTTTTTCTCATTTGTTTTATTTTATAATTTTTTTTTTGTTTATATAGGGGTAAAGTATGAAATTTATGGAGTTGATTTAATAAAATTCTAATATATTTAAAATATTACTGGAGTGTTCTCATTCATGAGTTCAACTCATCAAATTTTGGATGCAAATATTCGGTTCATTTCTTTTTATTTTGATAAATGAATTCTTAAAACAAGAATTTTGTTTTTAACATAAAAATTATATCAGTAATATTCTCAAGTAAAATTTCATTGAGAAACTTGATTGATGACTTTTTCTCACATTTCTTTTTTGGGTTGGATAAAACCTGGTTGATGGCTTTGTAGATTATGTTTATATGTAATAACCCTAAAATTAGAATATAAACAGATATCTATAGTTGATTGTATTATCTATTAGTTAATATATTATTACGCTTGTTTTTGGTAAATAGTTATAAGCTCAGGTGTATTAAATGGTGTAAAATGATGAAAAATGACATTAACACAATATATTGTTGAATATATTATTTTTGTTAATAACATACCTATATAAGGCAAATTATTAGTTGGACCCGGGTGCACCTTATAAGGTGTCATTCTCACATATAAAGGTCAAATTACACATTTACACGCGCCCTTCTTCATTTTTTTTTTCTGAGTGCCTTTCGATCACACGCGCTTCTCCCTCCAGAATTCTTTCCCCAATCTGAACAAAACTCGAATCGATTGCTTCTGATAAACAATCGATCAGCGGCGAGAGATTTTTCAATCTGCTTAACAATCATCAATTATCGCCGAATCGATTGTTGTTGTACAAATTCTTTCAATTCTAAATGGACTTGAACCTGTTACAAGCTCCAATCGACGCGAATCGGATCGAGGGTAAGTTATTTTTTGAAGTTGATTTATTTTCGTATTGAATTAGGTTTAAGCTATTTCTATTTTTATTGCTGTAGCTCTTCCGATTTGTGTTTCTACTGCAATTATTCCGGTTTCTGGGAATGGTGCGAGTTCGAACAATGATGAAAGTAGTTCTATTACAGGAGCAGGTATATGATTTCTCCTTTTACGATTCATGAAGGGAATGTGTGATGATCTGTGATTCTGTATGTGATGATATCTGAAATTAGAATGTGATGATATCGACAATTAGAACGTGATGATATCTGAATGTAGAATGTGATGATATGTTAGTCTATAGGTGATGATTTCTGAAAGTAGAATAATGTGATGATATGTCAGTCTATATGTGATGATATCTGAAAGTAGAATGTGATGATATCTGAATGTACAATGTGATGATATCTAATTGTACAATGTGATTATACCTGAATGTAGAATGTGATGATATGTCAGTATGTATTTGATGCCATCTGAATGTAATATATGATGAGTTGTCTCAGTTTTATGTGATGATATATGGTATTAATATGTGATTAATATTTATATTAATCACATATTTTTGGTTTGTTTTATTTTTTTGTCTTATGTAGTGAATGATGATAGTCAGTCAGCTGAGAGAGCAATGCGTGATGATGATTTGGTTGGCATTATTGTGAATTCTGTTGACGAGGCTTATAATTTGTATAACGATCATGCGTTTAGGGTTGAGTTTAGTGTTAGGAAGGGGAAGGATAGGAAGAGGGTTGATGGCTCAATTTCGATGAAAATGTTTTTTTGTTCTAAGGCTGGTAAGAAACAAGTTTCAAAAAAAAAGTAGGTCTTATTCGAAATTAGATGTGAGAACAGGCTGTCCTTCTTTCATTCGGTTTGATATTGATCGTAGTGGTTTGTGGGTTGTTACTGCACATAAAAACGAGCATAACCATACATTTATGTCCACCTACTTCAAGTCATCTTCTTCCATCCCATAGGCAAATTTGTCCGACTCAACTTGCTTACCTTAAAGAATTAAAAAAAAGTGGTGTTGGTGTGGCCGATGGTGTTCGGGTTTTTGAAAAACCAGTCCGGTGGTTCTCCTTTTTTAGGGTTTAGCGTTAGAGATGCATATAATGCATTAAGTAAATCAAATGCATTTGACGGTACAGATTCGAATTCTTTAATTCAAATTTTTAAAAAATAGGGCAAGCTAATGAGAAGGACTTTTTTCTTTTTTTTTTATTTTTGAGGTTGATAAT